>PVIC010006805.1:0-53037 GCA_004025085.1 Thryonomys swinderianus
TCTGGAAAGCCTTTTAATGATAACATGAAATAATCTGCCTTTTCATTTCTTTTAGGAATGTGAAAATAACAAGCTGAGTATTAAGCAAGTTCTCTAAGATATTTGGGCCTCTTTCCAAGAAGATAATTTATATATAATGGAACAAGAGAAAAGAATATGCCATGTTTATGAAATTTCTATGAAAATTCTCAGTTTCAAAAATTCCTTTTTACCAGATCCCCAAATGAGATAATAATACTGTGGCTGGATGCCATTGTCATTCCCTAGGAGAGGTAATAGGAACTTCTGTACACTCTTTCCCCAATGAAGCAGGCTCTTATACACAGCAAATTCATCCTAAATGTAGTCTTTCTGTCTTGTTCACACCTAGGCTCAACTAAGCCAAGTCAGCCTAGGCAGGATCCCTGGTTTCTCGGGTGTTAGAGGAAAATTTTGTTGTCAGAACACTGTACAGAATGGTTAAGAAAGGCCACTTTGATTGGTCACCTTTTCTTGATGTTTTGAAATTTGGATTTCACTTGAAACAGAGAATGAAAGTATGTGTGAGTGTATCTGGCCAGTGGATGAAATTCTTCAGCTTGATATTTCCTAGCTCAAACTCACTCATCAACATGGTGTTTTTTTAATTCCCACAAGTGTGGAAACTCTTCTGATTTCCTGCCACAATAACTTTCTCTAAATATTTATGTCTATTTACTCTTTCATTTGGTGTATCTGTACACATAAGTAAGCAGGTGAGAACATAGGGCCTCGCTCCCTAGTGGTAGGTAGTCAAGCAAACACAAGGTACTAAGAATACAGTGAGGTACTAGGGGAAATGTAACACCACGGGCAAATAATTTAGGAATGTTTTCCATACTGGAAATAGTTCAAATTTTTCACGGAAAGCAGTGTAATT
The DNA here is from genome assembly GCA_004025085.1 of Thryonomys swinderianus. Classification (NCBI taxonomy): domain Eukaryota; kingdom Metazoa; phylum Chordata; class Mammalia; order Rodentia; family Thryonomyidae; genus Thryonomys; species Thryonomys swinderianus. The sequence continues at coordinate 899 of PVIC010006805.1, forward strand.
AGGCTTAGAAACAGAAGTAGATATCTAACAGGTGAATGAATTGGAAGTGATATTCCCGGAAGAGGGAGAAACAGAGGTCAAACTATGGAAGTATCATTCCATACGAATTTCTAGAGACCCACAACTATGGTGAGGATGGGGGGAAGGGAGTTGACAGCTTCGGAAGAGCGGAAAAGACTCACAGCTCTTCACGGGGGAAGCTGGTGTGCCGAGCGAAGGTGTTGGAGGTTGCAGTGGAGGGATGTGTGTAGTCACACCCTCCATCTACCTGTGTGGCTCGTATGTCGTCATTAAGACCTTCTTTCTTTCCAGGTCCAACGGTGGGTCTCTGAACCCTTCTGAACATAGGTGTTTTGGCACTTCTATCAATCTTTTATCTTGTGTAGAAGATAAATATATTTGACATAGCTGTTCTTGGAACTTAGAAGCTTTGGCAGAGTCTTATGTGCCATAACGGGAGCTATTGAGCGTGGAATTTAAGCAGAGAAAATGGTCTCCCTATTGCTGAGACGGGGAAGGCAAACAAATTGGAGCTAGGCTACGTCCTATGCAAACTGTGAGATCATGTGGTGAGTTTTTAGAGTTGCTATAGCAAAATGCTACAGGTGGGGTAGCTTAAACAGACACTTAGGACAGCTCCAGAAGCTGAAAGTCCAATTTCAAAGCTCCGGCAAGTGTGGTTCCTTCTTGGGCTAAAAACTTTGGCTTGAAGATTGGCACTGTCGTGCTGTCTCCTCATGTGAATTTTCCTGAGAATGTACATCCCTGATGTCCCTTTGTGTGTCCTATTCTTCTTTGGTTTGTAAAGCAAAAGTCAGATTGGACTATGTCTGACCTTATTAACCTCATTTTACATTATCTCTTTGATAGCTTTAGACCTAAATACAATCATATGCTGAAGTTCTTGGGAATTCTTCAAATGGCACAGTTCAACCCACAGCAAAATACTATTTAAAAATGTCTTATAAACTAAACGTGAATCCTGGATTAAGATCATGGGAATGGAATGGAAAGATGATAGATATCAGAAATAATATATTGGTCTAGAGGCTCTAAGATTGGATAAAAAATAAGGAATATGTTCACTGAAAAGTGTTTCTGGGGATTCAAACATCAATTCATTTTTTTGTCACATTGAATTTTAGATACTAAAATTTTGAGTTTATGAAGCTAGAATACTTTAAGTGATGTTCATATTCAGTATTTTTTATCAACAATTTCATCCATCTCTTAATGTGGGCAAATACAGACTTGTCTTGCAGAAAAAGGAGAGTGTTTGGTGGAGCATCGGCCACAAATCTTTGTGATATTTCAGGAAAAAAATATTTCCTCTAATCTTTGTGAAACTTTTAAATGTCTTTCCCTCAGTTTCTCATGATATATCTTATCAAAAATGGGGAAAATAAAAAATATGTACTTTTCACTTACTGGAGGGAATAAACATTACCTTTGTTGGTAGAAATTTCATGAAAATGCATAGAATACACAATAGGAAAGTTTCAATATCAGAGAAGTTTTTTGAGATTTGACAAGCTGAACATTTTGAAATAACAAAATTAACAAAAAGCCTGACTGCTTGTTTCAGACGGATGCCTTTCCAAACGTGACTTTAGTAAACAAACTACATTTGAACTAGAATGAGAACAAAGATCAAGGAAGCAACATTACTTCCGAGGGATAGAGATCTGGTCTGTCCCACAGGAAAATGACCCCATATGATGAATAATAATCGCAGCAAGATGGATAAACTGTTACAAGCTGGTTACAATGCAATTTTTATAGAATTTATTCAATGTCTTATTTATTATAGCTCTCCTAGCTACTTCATATGCTCTTAGGTTAGACCAGTCACATAAACAGAGGTGACTTTTCATGACACCCCCCTTCAGGGGGGCATTTGGTAATTTCTGAAGAATTATGTTTGTAGTGGTTGTCACAACAACAGGGGACTGAAGATGGTTATTACTGGCATCTAGTGGTAAAGGCCAAAAAAGCTGTAAAACATTCCTCCACACAGGCCACCTCCATGACAAAGAATTATACAACCAAGACGCCTACAATGCTTGGTTGAGAAATCCTGAGCTCATAATGACATAAATGCTATTAGCCTTAAAAAGTACAGAACCGTTCTGATGAGCTGATTTTCAAGTTTGATCAATGTTTCAGTAACTCCTTGGTGTGGTGGTGCTCTTATTAGTGAAGCTAAGGCTCTGTACATGTAGGATTGAATACCTTTGCGAGACTTTCCTTCAGATGCCTTTGTTTGGAATTAATTGCATTTTATACTTTATATTTTTGGGGGTTTAGATGGCATTAAGCTATATGAATTTTTAAAATCTTATTTTGCTCTTATGTAAATCCAATCAAAGGTGTATGTAAACTCTAAATGATTGCTGTGCTTCATAAGAAGAATGAACATCCAGCTCCACTGTGTGCTCTTATAGGTCACTCAGTCTTGAATGATTATGTAGTTCAGGGTCTATAAACTTCATGTATTTTCTCTTGTTTAGCAAAACACACTAATGATGTACATTTATGTATCACATTGCTATAATTTATAAAATATTTTCATATACATTTTTCTGTTTAATACTTACAGAGCCAATGGCAGTTGTTATCCTCTTTTTTTAAAAAAGAAAGGATGAGGAAACCAGACAAGAAAATTCTGAATGATTTAAATTCAGAAATTGCCATTAAGTTCCTATGGGTAAACTATTGTGGTAAGCTCTGAAGTTAGAGCTAGGGCTTCTGTTGAATGCCATAAGAAAAATTTCACTCAAGAGTTAGAATTTGGGTTCTTTAAAAATGTCTCAGAATTAGAAAAATGTGTATATTTGCTATTTGCTATTTCAATAGCATGATATTCTTGTAGGGTTCTAGGAGGTTCAAATGACTCTGAGATACAACATAAAATTAAGCTCTGAACCAATATCTTTAAAGGACCCACAGTGGCAAAATTTTCAAATTGAATATTGTATTTCTATATTTAATTATTTTTTCCCTATTCTCTAAGGATTGTGGATCAACAAAAGAAAGCAGTTCCGTTTATTCTTTATGTGTACCTTACTTTTTACATGAGTATCATTAGAGCTGAAAAAGATCTTTAGGATTTCCTATTGTATGGCCCTCAGGTTAAGAGGTCAATTTCCCTTTTGAGTCAGAGATCATTACTAAGAGAATGGAAAAATAGAGACCCAAAACCCTGTACTTCTGATATCCTGATTCTCACATCGGTAGGACTTCCTACCAAAAATCTTCCCTGCCTCCCTCACAGAGCTCCCTGTGTGATGACGGATCACTCCAGCTTGTCTGAGTTTGTCTTGGCTTGAGTCCCATGTTGTGGAAAAGCACTGGGTTCCAGGCATGCTGAGACATCTGGATCTTCCGAATCTCCCAAGATGTACAGAAACATTACGTGGCTAACCATCTCTGCTGTGTCACAGCTACACAGTTATCTTGCTGCATGTTGACTAAGAATAAACTTTTGTTTCCACCTAGGAAGGTAAGTCAGTTGATGGAATTTAATTCTCTGCCCAAGGGCATGATGGGATTCTTCTGCTCACCTTTTTGCCAGTCAAAGTTATCTGTCTTTCCAGTTAATTTTCTAATTAATGATTTTATTATAGGAGGAGGATGATTTTTATTCATTGGGACACTACTCTGGGTGTTACCTAATACATTTTTTATCCTGTTCATAAATGGGAATCAGTGACTTGACAGAAAATGTCCTACAGTCATAGTTGTATAAAATGTGAGAAAGTAAAATAACAGGTCTTGAAAATGTTGTATAGGAAGTGGTTGGAGACAAGTATATTTATTAAAATACCTCTCCTATACATGAACTACTTCCAGGTGTGGACATAGGTGCTTAGTCTACTGTATCCCACTGACATTGAGAACTGAACCCCAGTCTATTTGTAAGCTTACCTGTGAGATGATTGGTTCTTTTGCCAAAATAATGAGAAATAATCCCCAAACATTGTAAAATTTCATTTTGTGTTTCTAAGTGCCTGGACAAGAGGCAAATGTTTTTCTAAAATCTAAAAAATTTTTTTTCTTTGGTTAATAGTAGCAATCTGAGAAGTATTTATTTAGAATACCATTTCACAGACAACAGGATAGCTATAATAAAATATGTAGACAATAATTATTTATGAGGAGGGAGAGAAATTTGAACTCTTATCTATTGCTGCTCAGAATTTAAAGTGGCTCTGTCACATTTGGAAATTTTGACAGTTTGTTAAAATGTTAAATGTAATTATTTTCTACCATCCAGCAATTCAGTTGTTTAGTGTCCACTCTAGACAAGTGAAAGTACATGTATATTATGTCTTGTACAAGTCCATGGATGTTCATAGCAACGTTGGCTAAAAGGTAGCCACAATCCAAAGGTCCATAAGCTGTTAATGGGTTAACAAGATATGCTTTATTTGTATAAAAGAACTCTATTAGCAATTAAAAGGGGAGAAAAATGTTGATGCATGCTATAATGTTCAACCAAAAAAAATTAGGTTATGTGAAAAAATTAAACACAAAAGACCACACTTATTTCACTTATGTTTAATACCTGTATTTATCATTCTACTTGATCCTCTTTGCATGAAATGTCCAGAACAATCAAATCTGGGAGATAGAAGGTAGATTAGTTGCTCTCTGAAGCTAGTGCTTACGAACCCAGCGTGACTGCAAGTGGACACCAGGTCTACTTTCAGATGATAATTAGGTTGTGGTGACAGTTACGTAGCTTTGCACATTTATTAAAATTAAATGGTTTAGCTAAGATAAGTAAATTCTATGATGTATAACAAAGAATGTACCTCAACAAGCTATTTTGAAAGAAGAAAAAAAAATATGCCCCTCCATTTGTTATCCTTGAACAAATTGGAGTCACAAAATACAACATAGCTTGAAAGACTGATGCAGTTTGAAGTTGTGTGTGGAGGGTTGTCATGAAGTCCATGTGCTCTTTTTCCCTTTTGTACTTATTATTTTACAAAAATAATCACACCCATGCTAATTGGCAGAAATCCTCTGCCAATGCATTTTGGTTGGCATTCATTCCTCTGTCAACAGGAGAGCTCTCGTTAGTTCTTTCTTTGTCTCATCACCAGGTAACTATTTGGCAGCATTTAAAGCCAGAGTACAATTTCATTTTTCTGTACATATAATTTGAACAGAGCTGGAGGCTCTGCACATAGAGAAAATAAAAGTCAAAGGCTCGAAAGACTCATGAAGTATTGTTATCCAGGAATCATGGCATGTCAGATCCTCTTCTCCTCCACCAAAGTCACCTTCTGTGAGGGATAGCAGTAGCCAGATTCTGCAGCCGGACACTGCAAAGTGGAAGTGACCTGACCCAGCCACCTGCCACGGGCAGAGAGGGTAGTGGAGGAAGGAGATTCAGAACAGCCTGTGCAAAGGGGGAAACGAAAGGCTGATCAATTTCCATTCTTTGTTGAGATTTCTGAGGATCTTGTCTGTTTATCACTTGTCATTTAAAGTTCAGAGACCAATCTGGAGTCCTCATCGGTTTTCCCCCTACGCATACTCCCTGCTCACACCCTCGCTCAGTTTTCCACTGCTCAGAAGCCAGCCTTTTGTACAAGGAAGGGGCCAAATCAAAGCCAACACATGGAATGTAGGTTATTTACGGATTGTTGCAGAGCAAATTTAATCACCATCCTGCTGTAACTCCATCATCATTTCCCTTGATGAGAACATCACAGACTTAAATTTTACAAAGGAGAGAGAAGTGGCTATAATCCAACAATAACAGTAACAGCCAATTCTGCTGTGATGGGAAGAGGTGCTGTATTAGTGCCAATACATTAACCAACTTTCCAACTGCAGCGGGAAACTGATTGCCATTACAATTCCCACAGTACCCTCTATGAAGGTAACAGAACTGCTTGAATATGCGTTCATTCCCAGCTCTGCTGGTGTGTGTGTGTGTGAGAGAGAGAGAGAGAGAGAGACAGAGAGAGAGAGAGAGAGAGAGAGAGAGAGAGAGAGAGAGAGAGAGAGACAGAGACAGAGACAGAGACAGAGACAGAGACAGAGACAGAGACAGAGAGAGAAGGCTTGAGAGAATTAAGGACTGCAAATAAGTTAAACCCTGAGATCAGGCATGAAGGATGAGATATCTAGATATTTCAGAATTAGTCTAGATGTATGATCTTGGATAAGTCAGTCACCTACTACTATGAACCTTGGATTATTGTTACATAATGAGAACAGTAGTTCCTACATGTAGTTTAAACAGGACCCCAAATTCTTTAACAGTCTTCCCTCCTATTGAGAGATGGGGTCTATAGCCTTTGCCCTTGAGTCTAAGTGTGTTCCATGATAATTTGACAGAAGATGTCAGAAGAGATATTGTGTCCATTTCTGACCCAGACAGCAAACAAAGACATTGGTATGCCCTAAGTCTGCCTATGAGCTGAATATCCTATAAGTTCCCCTGATGACACAAGGAGCCAAACTGTACTGCTGAGCTCTATTAGAATTCTGTACCCATATATTTGTGAGGCAGATCTAGTTAGTTGCTGCTAAACTTTGAGGGTAATTTTAACAATGAAACCATGTACCATAGATGAAAAAGTTTAATTAGAATAATAAAAGTAGTAATTAACTAGTCAATTTTAATATTAGTAGTAATGATACAATACACTATAGCTTTATCTAATAAAAATATGACCCCCTCTAGTACTTTGGAAATATAGACTACTAAAGCTTTGCTAATCTCTGGTTTCATCTTCATTAAGGATAAGTGAATACACAGTGGGAAAGTCATACACATCAGGGTGGAGGAAGTGTGCAGTGGCTGTGGAGTGGGCTCAGCACGACGTACTTCCGGCTTCCTCCTTATAGTAGTCTTATATGGTGAGCATTGTGGGTCCATGTGCTCCGAGGGGATCCAACATGTTGGATAACTTGTCCAAAATATTGTGAATAGGAAGTGAGAAAGCCTCAACTTTGACACACCTGTCTGCTTCCCAGGAAAAGAAGAGGCCTGAGCCCAGTGTTTATTTTTTATTTTTATTTTTGAGACAGGATCTTGCTTTGTTGTTTAGGCTGTTCTCAAGCTCATTATGTAGCCCAGGCAACCCTCGAATTTAGCAATCCTCCCGCCTCTACCTCCTGATTGCTGGGAATAGGCGTGAGCCACTATGCCTGGCATTGTATGTGGTTACTGAGGATCAAACCAGGCGCCTTGCACTTGCTAGGCAGGCTCTGGAATCCCTGAGCTAAATCTCTGGCCCCTCAGTGGGGTTATAAAGGACAGGTAAGTGTCAAATGACAGAAGGAGAGAGAAAGAGGAAGCTGGTATTTGAGGTAGGGAAGAGATAAACTGTGAACTTCTTTTTTTAAAGCAAGGAGAAATGAGTTTCCATCAACATTATGATGAGTCATATAATTACTAATGCAATGTAACAACACTAGAAATAAGAGTGCACAATAAATGGAACCCACTGGAATCATTACCAAACCATCCCTCTTACCTCTGGTCTCTGAAAGATCATCTTCCATAAAACTCATCCCTGATGCCAAATAAGTTGGGAACTATTGATCTAGTGTCTTCATTCCCAGTAGCAAGAATCATTCTGCTAATTCAGCTCTGCCTTTCAGTGGTTTCTCCCTTCAGTCATTTATTTCACAGTCTTCACAGTTAAATGATAAAAAGATATGGTTATACCTAATTTCATCTCTCATGGTACATGGATGAGACTTTCTGGATCATATTGTTTTCTTCCAGCATGGCTTCATGGTGGGAAGGAGATGGAGAGAGCTATAAAGAAACACCCTTTATCTTGCACAGTTCTTGTTTCTTTCTTAAAACATGTGAAGTGCACCCCTTTCGGTAGGTGCTACAAGGGAACTGTGCTTGTGGTTATAGTTCACTTAATTAGATGTTTGGGAAGAAAGAGTTTGTGATCTCCACCTCATTATTCATACTGAAAAATACTTTATCCACATTATTTTCAGAAATTTTAGAAATCTAAGTCAATATTCCTGAATCTTACCTAATAATTATTCAGATTGCTACTATTTATTGAATGTTGATTTGACAAATTCTACTTACTCTGTTTTTCAAGTGTTCATAACTTCAGTCTTCTCAGAAACCCACTGAAATGATTTTCAAATGAGACATATGACAAAATAAGTTTATCAGGATCAGATAATTAATAAAAGGTGGGATGAGGTGTAGATCTTAGACCCAAGGTGGCAAAACTTGGGCATGCATGTTATTTGTTTTTCTTTAAAACAATAAACATCAATGTATGAGTTTTTTCTAAAGTAAAACTTTAATATTCAGTTTAATTGTGATTTTGGCACTTTCCAGTAAATATGTGTGTTTGGGCTTGCACTTTGGGCATTCATCTACAAAAGGTTCACCATCACTGTCCTAAACACTCTGGAATCTGAGTCTCCAAATTTAAGCACCATCTTGCATTTTATCAGGAATTCAGAAGGGGAAAATGGTGTTTTTCCTATAATGCTACCATCACCAAGCTCCCATCTTTGTGTCAATGCCTAGCTGCTTCATCCAAATTTTATTCTTACAGTACTAATTATTCACTTTGAGAGTTTAGAAATTGCATCAGGGCTAGATTTACATACATGATGGGAGCAACATTTTAAGACTTTCAGTGCCTCCTATCCTGATCGGAATGAGCCAAACTTTCAAGTCTTAGGAGGCCTGAGTTGACAACAGGGCTTTGTTTTTCCTTTCTGTACACATGATAGCATACCACTGCCATCTGCCAAATTGATACAACCATTATATATGTGGACTTCCAGCACTTTATCACCCCACTTGCTTTGATGGATAAATATCTCATTGTCCTTAGTTCACTCTGTATAACACTGTTTTCCAAGGTTCAACCCAAAAATTCTGATGGATTCCTGTGTATAGATCAGGAATGAATTATTCTTACTTTGTAAATAAAGGAAGAAAGAAACAGCAACAAAATACAAGTTATATCTTGTATCTCTTTGCCCTTACACCTTTCTTAGTACACCATTTCAAAATTTTGCTAAATAAGTGAAAAAACTAATGAAACATGAAAGTCTGAGTCATCTTTTTAAATAAATAATAGTTTCCAACTCCTTCTCTCAACCTATACGTCAGCATAAAAATCTTTCTTGACCTAGAAATGAAGAATTGTATTGCTGATCAGTAAATATATCACTGTTAGAGAGAAAAAAGAAAAAGAAAGTGACATAATGTGCTAGAAAAAAGAAAAGTTATCCAAGAATTGAAGAAGGTCATAAGACTGATTTTATAGGACCAACACTAGATTCATGGGCTGAATCACACTTTTTCCTGGGCCTTTTATTTCTAGAAAAATAGGTTTTTATTAGGAAAGGTATTTTATTTTTTATTCACTTTATTGGTACTTTTTTTTTTTTTGCTTTTGAGACAGGGTCTCGCTTTTGTAGTTCAGGCTGGCCCTGAGCTCACTGTGGTGCCCAGGCAAGCCTCCGCGAACTCAGCAATCCTCCTGTCTCTGCCTCCCGAGTGCTGGGATGACAGGCGTGAGCCACCACGTCCGGCATTGTGGGATGCGGTGTTGATTGCTGGTGGGCGTGTCTCCACGCCCAGCATTATATGTGGTTACCGGGAAACGAACTCAGGACCTTGCGCTTGTGAGGCAGGTGCCGGAACCACGGGTACATTTTTATATATAATTTATGATCTCATTCAGTATTGAGAATTGTACCTGTACATGATACAACTTGATCCCCCTTTTTCACCTTTCCCCTGCCCTCCCTATAACCCTCAACCCATATATACTTAAGGTTTGTTTCCTTTTTTCTATCAAATTTTTTATTTTCCTTCTTTACTTTCCTCTACTCACCATTCCCTCTTCCTTTTGTAGGTTTCTTCTTATTTCACATTACCTGTCATATATTTTGGAACTCATTTGCACTTTCAGTTTTTCATATTAGAGAAAAGATACAGTATTTATAAATCTGTTTTCTATTTATTTCACTTAGGAGTATGTCCTCAAGGTACATCTATTTGAGTACAAATAACTCAAATTTATCATTCTTAATGGTTGAGTAATACTCCATTTTATAAAAAACCCACATTTTCTTTATCCAGTCTCTCTTTGATAGGCATTTGGGCTGTTTCCAAGATTTATAACTTCTATAAACATGGGTATGCATACTTCACTATGGTATCATTTTAAAAATTATTATATATATATATACCTAGAAGGGAAATAGCAGGGTCAAATGGAACCTCGAGTCCTAGATGTTTAAGGAATCTCCACAGTGGTTGGACCAGGCTACATTCTCACCAACAGTGGAGAAGGGTTTCTTTCTCCCTGTAGCCCTACCAGCATTTGTTGTTAGTCGATTTTGTGATAACAACTGTTCTTTCTGCAGTGAAATGGAATCTGAGTGTTGTTTTCATCAGCATCTCCTGAATGACTAGCCATGTTGAACATTTCTTCATATGTTTCTTAGCTACCTTTACTTCTTCATCTGAAAAGTGTTCATTTCAGATGCCCGTTTTTGAATTGGGTCTTTAAATTTCGGGGGGCTGACATTTTTAAGTTCTTTATATATTCTAGATAGTAGTTCTTTGATAAACAGCTAGTAAAAGTTCTTTCCCATACTGTAGGGTTTTTTTAAACTCTGTTGGTGGGTTTTCTTGCTGCGCTTGTGCGGGAGCAGCACTTACTCAGCATGGGCAGAGAAGCAGAAGGAGCTGCTGTGGGGTCCTCCTCCTGGGCTGCATGCATGAGAGCTCAGGGCCCGCGTGCTGTGGGAAAGGTGAGCCACAAGCCTGCCCGCAGCCCTTACTCAGCATGGGCAGAGAAGTGAGTAAAGGTATTTCAGTGTCCATTCAAGAAGTAAAACAAGATAACTGTCTCTGTTGGAATCCTTGTCTTGATTATGAAATTGTGGCTTAATATTATTTAATGAAGAGTGAAATTAGAATATAATACAGGTTGCCTTCCAACTTCTAGCACAGAAAAAGAAAAGCAGATCTTAATGATGTTCAATTCTCTTCATGGTTTACCTTATCCCTTATCACCTTGGGTGTAGAAAGAGTTGGTTCTGAATAAGAAAGCAAAATTTCTATAGTGGTTACATTGTATTGCAGGAAACAATGACTTTGTATTTAGATAGCTGCTTCTTTGTCCATAAAATTGTGTGTGTTTATGGTTATGAATTGTGTGTAGAGGAATTGGGTTTTATTTATTTATTTATTTTTGATGTATCAGGGCTTGAACTTGGGACCTTGCAGGGCTGATTTCATATGTGGGATCATTTAAGTAGTTGAGCCAAGAAAGTACAGTTTTCAAGTCTGTTGCTACTTATGCCTGGCTTTAGTTACCTGTGGTGCAAGCTACAGGTTTACTGTGTTACTTTCTTAAATTCTCTGAGTTGTCATTAAAAATGGGTCTATTAGGGCCGGAGGGTTAGCTCAGTGCTTCCGGTGCCTGCCTTGCAGGCGCAAGGACCTGAGTTCAATCCCTGGTAACCACATATAATGCTGGGCGTGGAGACACGCCCACCAACAATCAACACCACATACCACAATGCTGGACGTGGTGGCTCACGTCTGTAATCCCAGCACTCGGGAAGCAGAGACAAGAGGATTGCTGATTTCCAGGCTTGCCTGGGCACCATAGTGAGCTCAGGGCCAGCCTGAACTACAAAGCGAGACCTGGTCTCAAAAAGAAAAAAAAAAAAAGGGTCTATTAGTAATAGTTCACAGTGTTTGGGGAGCAATTAAATAAGAATAAACTTTCTGGAGTAATAAAGGTATCTGGCAAATAAGAAGCACTCAACATTAATGACAATAAGCAGCAGCATCATGCCCAGGAGCCCACGCCCTCTGAGATGCTATTCTCAGAGGAGGCAGGTAGTGTGGAAGTATCTACCACACTCCATCATACTCATGCATCAGTTTATGCTTCTCAAGTGCTTTTTTCCCTCTATGTTGTGATGACTCTCCGTGCCCAAGTCTAGCAGTACCTTAACCGCAGCTGTGAAATCTTGCTGAAGTCATTAATCACTCAGAATCTCAGTTTGTACATCTATAAAGTTTATCCAACCTCATTCTATCTTTAGAAATGTAAAACAGGTCCCCCCTTATGTTACCTTTGAATTTAGACTAGTTTTGTTATTAAAGAAAGCAACAAATTCACAGTCTTTAATGGGAAAAAATACCTTCAAAGAGTCACTATTCTGGTGCCCAAGAACCGCACCTCAGCCTGAAGAAGGAAAGAAGATCCCTGAATGAGTCCTACACAAAAGCCATTTGCAATAAATTTTAACAAATTATTCATGGTTAATGCTCAGATTACAGTGAAGTTCAGTAAATTTCTATTTCTTGACCTAAGGGGAGATTAAAACACTTTCAGTGGAAATCAATTCATTTTAAGATATTTAGCCTTGTTCATATTATGTAATAGTCTCTATGACATGGCTGGATTAAAGTGGCAATTTGTGTAGTGGGTGTAGGAAGCGCATCATATATAGTGTAAAATTTGGACAACTGTTTAACAAGATGGGCTGTTACTCTGTTTTACTCCTGAGGATACTGGGATATTTAGATATGTCTGCAGCACAAGGACTTACAAAATAAAAGGTCCAAAGGAGAAGGGAAAGGACTCATGGGGAAGTAGGAAAAGGAAAGAGGGAAAGAAGAAAACAGGAGAAAAGAAGGAAAAAAGAAACAAAATCTTTGTAAATAATGAGTGGTGGAGGGGTGAAAGGGAGGGCAGGGGATAGCAAAAATGTAAGAATCAAGATATGTCCTCTACAAGTACAAATGTCTAATAATGATTGTTATCGTACTGTGTACCTAACATGTACCAAAAATCTTAAACATTTTTAAAAATGTTGCAATATGATTGCTGGAAAAATAAAGTTATTTTTTCCTCTTCTGTTTTTGTTTTTCTTGGAGAATTTGTGTTAGGCATGGTCAACAGCATTATGTACAGTGAAAGAAATGAAGTATGAGGGAATGACTCCATAAAAATAATAAATCATAAAAGATCTTCTAAAGAAAAACAGCAAGATTTCAGGAGATATGAAGACTCCCCTCCCCATGATTTTAGGAAATTCTATCACAGGAAATCATACCATTTTTATAGCTGTCCCTCTTTTCCTTGTAAAGATGGTGGCCAGTTACAAGTGAAATGAAATAAGTCAGGCTGTCAGTCACAGCCTGAGAGTGGAAAGGCAAAACAGCTTTCTCAAGCACACAACATAATCCTAGTGACAGCCAACACATTGGAGAACAAAGCCCCAGCGATGCAAATTATTTTAATAATGTGGGACCCACCTGTGACCTGGGAGGACACGGAGAAAAGGGAAAATTCATGCACATCTACTGAGGGGAAGGTGGTGCTGCGCCGCTGTTTTTGAGAACAACTGGGTAGTTCTGAGAGAAACTGAATATACGCATATTGTAAAACCCAGAAGTTAAATGAGTAAGTGTGTACTTAAGAAAGTATCTTGCACGGTATTGGAGGAAAAATGTTTGAGAATGTTAATTATAACATTGTTTAGAATAGCAAAGTTTACAAAGAAGCTAGAAATAAATAAATGAGAAAACAAAGTGTAAATTCTTCACACCAAGGCCTATAATTCAGAACTCAAAAGAAATACCCTTGTACATAAAATGGTGTGAATAGGTCAAAACATTTTAATAATAAACTGAAAGGCTGTATGGCTTAATGCTACTTATGAAAATAGAGGAAACTACACAAAGTGTTGATATTCATTGATATTCATACATATAAAAGGGAAATTTGTGAGAAGTGGGCCAGGAGCACAGCATGCAAAAGGAATGATTCAGAGGAGAAATAACAGATACAATAAAACATGAAAGGGTGGTAAGTTTGAACCAGTACTTATTATTGAAGTAATAATACTATGTTACAAGTGAAACAATGTGAATATATCTCTTTGTAACACACATCAGAAGTTCTATTATTCTGTCTGTCTGTCCATCTATCTGTCTATCTGCCTGTCACTCTACCTACTTAACTTCCTAGACATGTATCAGTGTACCTAATGTATTAATAAGGAAGTTTTGGAAGGAAGCTGGTTGAAATACTACTTGATCTAACTTAAGTAAATATGAGGTTAAAGTAGTTCATATAACCGAGAAGCTGAGAGAACAGGCGGAACTTCAAATGTGTGTAATTTAAACTGCTTTGTTCTTCTCTCTGTTCTTTTCTCCTTGGTGATATTGGCTTCATTCTGAAGTAGTCGCTCTAAAAAAGCCTCAGCTCTAGGTTTCTTACTGACTCACTTAGAGAGAGCTCTGGGATAACTCTTAAGGTTTTCATTTTGGTTGACTTGGCCTGACTCCAATACACCCTACTTGATCTAGCTGTTGGGACAGGCTTCACTGAACAGAATTGACCCAAGGAGAAATTGTGCTGGATCTCTGTATTAGTCTGCTTTGCACTGATGTAGCACAATGCCCGGGGCTGGGCACTTTGTAAAGAAGCATTTGCTTAGCTTACATTTTTTTACATTCAGGAACATCTTGGGATTTTCTTGGATCTACTGAAGGGATCATGACAGGAGGTATCACAGTGATGGGAACGCATGCAGATGAGGCAGGAAGAAAGAGAGGGAGTTAAAATACTGAATTTGCTTTAGAACAACCCATTATCTCAGGAGCTGATCTGCTCTGCAGAAATAGCAGCAGTCTCTTCTGAAGACAGTGACACTGTGACCTTAAAACCTTTCACAAGGTCTCCTATCCTAAAGGTTCCACCTCTTTAACACTGTCCTGTCTTTCTGCACGTCAAATCTCTGGCACACAAACTAACGGGATCTGTCTGTCTATCTATCTCTCTGTCATCTATCTTCACAATGCCCAAGGAATCAAAAACTGGGATGGTTATTCCTCAAACTACAGAAAAATTTCCGGGGAATTCCAGAAAAATAGGCAGGTGCTTTACCCATACACACTCTGAAGAAATAAAAGTGATGAGATAAACTGGAGCAATTTCAGGAAATAGTTTACAAAATTTTTTTCAAAAGGACTTTGTACTTAGAAAAAACACTTATTGATTTTAAAAAAGCAATCAGGTTATAATGAACTTACCATCTGAGTCTCTTGAGCAGTAAAATAAAGAGCAGTAAAAGGCTTGGGGAAGACAAGATTTAAGGGAGACAGAACATTGGTCATATAATTAAATAGTTGAAATGTTTGGTTTCAGAAGACACAACTGGGACAGTTAATGGATAATAGAAGGGATTAGATAATAGTATGATGAATTTTTTTTTTTTTTTGAGACAGGGTCTCGCTTTGTAGACGGGTTGGCCCTGAGCACACTATGTAGCCCAGGCAAACCTTGAACTCAGCAATTCTCCTGCCTCTGCCTCCTGAGTGCTGGGATTATAGGCTTGAGCCACCAGGCCTGGCATTTGTGGTATGTAATACTGATTGCTGGTGGGCATGAGCCACCATGCTGGTTTTGTTGTATGTGGTTACTAGTGATCAAAACAGGGACCTTGAGCTTGCTAGGCATGCATTGGAACCACTGAGCTAAATCTCCGGCCCAGTAAGATGAATCTTGTATTTGTCATTTCAAACACACTGCATTGGGGGCTTCAAATTGTGATCTCTTTCACTTAAAACGTTTCAGGGATGTTTTTGAAAGTCTTCTTATTATGAGACACAGAGGGCAGACAGAATGACCCAACAAAATCTTCCAGTTTTAGTAATCTTTGACTATATGCAGTGAATCTTTGCCCTCACCATTTAAAAAGTTGCAGAAAATAATGTGATTTTCTCAGTCATAATGAAGTTTTTATGTTGAAGAGTGTTTTAAAATAAATCTTAATAGTCTTATTCATTGAATAACCTTGAATATGACCTTTTCCCCCATGTGGTTCTTGATGAATAATTTTTGTAATAGTTACCCAAATAAATCAGACAAGGATAAAAATAAAACCTGCATTGTTCAAAACAACATAAACCTTATCTATGATCACTTAGACTAGAAGAGTAGATGGCATCCTCTTTTAAGATCAAATCTTTAATTTTAAATGTTCTTTTTTCACCAGTTCAAAGTTGGGACTTAGCTAATTACTTTAACACTACCATGAAAAATGATTGTTGTGGGGATTCATGGAATGATTTGACTAATCTTATTTTACTAATCACTAAGGGGAAAGAAAATGGAAAACTATGCTTTGTGCTTCAGGAAAATAACCCATGTGATTTTACATCCTAGGAAATCACCCCCAAACCTATAAGCACTTTGAGAGACAATTCCTAAATGATGAGATAACAGGAGTTGAAGTAATAGAATACAGAATAGATTTAAAAGTATTACTTTGGGGTAAAAATGATAGTTAAAAATAATAGAGTTGTAATTGTTAACTTAAAAATGTCACCTATTATTAGACTCCTGTACAGTGTACTCTTTACATGTCTGCAGTATGTGCATGTCCTTGCTTTAAGTTATTTTCTTCCATCAACTTTAGCAAAGATATCTAGAAATTTCTTACTCATCTGAGCTCTAGCTCATTAGTCTGTATGTTTGTTCTGGCCCCTTGAAGATTACACAATATAACATTTTCGAGGCGTGATATCCTCAGACAGCAAGGTCATGGCGATAAGGAGCAAAGATGCTGTCACCGGGGGCACAAATTCCTGTTTAGGGCCCCTACAGAAAGAT
This sequence comes from Thryonomys swinderianus, assembly GCA_004025085.1. Lineage (NCBI taxonomy): Eukaryota > Metazoa > Chordata > Mammalia > Rodentia > Thryonomyidae > Thryonomys > Thryonomys swinderianus. Next base: position 17,578 of record PVIC010006805.1, read on the forward strand.
GACTAGAGCCTCCAGGCATGTGAGCCTGGGTTTAAGGAAACTGGATATAAAAATCATGTTTTCTGTGTAGAATCCCAGCCTGGCTGAATGTAAACATTATGTACAAATTTAGACATATGGAAATTGTCTAGCAAATGTGTTTCTGTGGACTGGGATGATTTAACAAAAAAGTAATAATGAAGTGACTACACTTGGCATAGGTTTTCCATTTCCTTTTTTCCATTCCTGGGATCGCTGTCCATGGGAATGAGCTGACCCACATAACTCCTGTGACGTTCTTTTTCTTCTACTTCCCTTCCCCAAAGAAGGTGCTCTCATTTCTCAAATTGGTAAATTGGGAGGAAGGCTGCACATGGTTGGCCCAAATCTCCTTTGGTTGTTTTATGATTAAATTTGCCCAGAGGAGCCCTTCTCCACTCTTTGGTGATGTGTGGACCTCTGAGGAGAGTCTTCCTAGGTGCAGAATTGATGCTGACAAGGTAGAAAAGTCTATTTAACACAGGAGCTTAGTATTAGAAAATCCATATGACCTCCTTCTAAGCTGCACTTTCCCACAGTCTTTCATGAAATTGAGCCATAATTGGACTTCCTAGCGATCTAAATCTTTCCCTTTTTATTTTATCTAAAACCTAGGTAAAGGTGAGAGGCCATATGTCAAACAGTATGATAATGACTGGAAACTCATCCTGGGTTGCATGTTAGATCACGTCTCCTTTTCTCAATAAGAGTAGTTCATCAGGATTTGCTTTCAGTAGATCAGAAAGATTCTTACACCTAGCAGAATGGATGCAGCTCATATTGCACCCCAAATTTTCTTCATGTAGAAGGGCTCTCAGATGATCCCGCCCAAACCTTGCTATCCTCTAAGCCGAACCCTTCTGCAACATTTCTCACTCTGTGGTCTGCTCTCTGACGTGCGTCTATTTTCATTCCTGCTCAATGAGAAGAGAAAAAAGGGACACAGTCTTCCCATTAGAACACAGATCTCCTGAACATCAAGAGGTGTCTGTTCTGGAGTGCTAACAAGGTCAGGGACATTGTGCCTTAATCTTGAGAACTCTTCAAATAAATTTTTAACAAAATCCATTTCTTGACATAGATATTATGTTTGCTTTTACCTACCTTGCCCCAAACCTCACTGGGTATTCTATATGTAATGTAATGAAAATAATAAAATTCACCAATTTTAAGTGTACAATTTGATGAATTTTAGCAGATACATTTATTTAAGAAATCACCACCATTACAGATTGTTGCAATCTCCATGAAATGCATATTTGCATAGATACAAATTTGCAGTGAGTCTCCCACTGTCTGTCACCCATAGCTCTAAATGCTACTGCATAGATATTTTGCATCTTCTCTTAGCAATGACAGTGAGTGATATCTTTCTACCCTCATCATCACGGTAAAGTAAGTGTTAGGAACAAATGACATGAGCTCTCTGATTTTGCTTTTACTTTTCAAATTTCTTTGGTAGTTTTAGGTTCTTTGTATTTTTTTTTTTTGAGACAGGGTCTCGCTTTGTTCAGGCTAGCCCTGAGCTCACTATGTAACCCAGGCAAGCCTGGAACTCAGCAATCCTCCTGCCTCTGCCTCCCGAGTGCTGGGATTATAGGCATGAGCCACCATGCCCGGCAGGTTCTTTGTATTTCTTAAGCTTTAGAATCCTGTTGACAAAATCTACAAGAACAGGTGTGACTCTTGGGATTGCTCTGAAACTTTAGTTCAGTCTGAGGAGCACCGACAGGATAATTGGGGCTGTTCAGATAGGAATGAGCTGTTTTTCTCCACTTATTTCAGTTTAATTTCTCTTAGCAGTGTTACCTAGATTTTAGCAAATGGGTCCCAAATACACTTTTCTAAAAATATCTTCAAATATTTAATGTTGTTTGTGCTATAGAAGTGTTTGTGTTTTATTAGTTTCAATTTCCAATTATTTATTGTCAGTGAGGGAAAAAATTGGCTCTTGCATATTGTAAATTTTATATTAGTTGATGGATTTTATTGTATTACTTCAAAGAGTGCTGGATTTTATTTTAGTATGTAGCTAAACTGGAATCAGCTAGATTCTTTTTTAAAAATTTGAATATTGGTGCATTATATATATATATATATATATATATATATATATATATATATATATCATCATCACAATTACATTGAACATTGAGAACTTGTACCAGTATATGACATGATTTCTCATTTTCCCCCTTCCCCTACCCACCCTACAGCCCCCAACCCTTATATGCACAAGCTTTTTTTTTCCTTTTTCACTATCGAATTTTAAAACTGTTTTTAACCTTGTATGTTAACAAACCTGGTTTAGGGATTTTCTCTCCACTGCAAAGTGTGTGGGGGGACTTTCTGAAGGACTCTATCAATGCTTCACATATCAAAAGGTCTTTTAACTGATTAAAATAATGAGCTATTATTGGCGCTCTATATGAACTCTGAAATTGTTCCTTTGATGCTGTCCAATTGTTCATCCTGTAGCATTAGTTTTCTGCTACTCATAGATCAGTAGCAGGAAGTTTTCAAGGGAGCGTGTTCTCTGTCCATCTCTGCTCTTTCTCCCTACCTTTTCTGGTCTCCCTCCTTCACAGTTTTCTTCTTTCTGAGATTCTGCTTCAAAATTGTAGTCACTTTTGTTTTCTAAACTCAGCAAAATCGCTAAACTCTGTATTCTTTTCTTTGTTTTGTACCTTGAAATACTTCTGTAGGTATTAAGGTGGTACAATCTTCAGACTTGTTTTTCTCTTCTTTGGGATTGTTGAAATGCTTATGTTAAATGTCTGGAAAACAGTAATTTAGTACATTTTATTTAATTTTCTAATTGTTTACCATGAGACGGTAATTGGTGTAGCAGTTTTATCTTTCTTGCTTAGAGATAGATATCGATACTTTTTTGACTTTTCAGATTCTTTTCAAATATTCTATTGAATTTCAAATAGAGGATACATGTGTACCTTTGGACAGAAAGTAACAATAGGATCATGGTGTGGTTTATCTAGGAAGGACTGTACTTTACTTTCTCATCTCTTCACTGGGACAAAATACTCAGTACCCACAACTCAAAGAAGGAAGAGGAGTTTATTTTGGCTCATGGTTTTTAGAGGACTCATTCCACTGTTCTCTGGTTCCAAGGCAGGAAAGGCATTGTGTAAGGTCTGGTGGAAAAAAGCTTCTCATGTCATAGTGACCAAGAGACAGAAACTGAAGGGAGGATAAGCCCTTCAAAGTCATCCTCCCAGTGACCAAACTCTTCAGCCTAGTTGAATGATCCCAACAGCACATTCAAATCTGAGTTCTTCAGTGGCTTAATCCATGGATGAATTTAGTGCTCCTATAAACCATCGCCTGACAAGAGCCCAGCCTCTGAGCATATGGGCCTTTCCAAAGATATTCTTGATCTAAAACATATTATTCCTCCCTGGTGTCCAAAAGGCTCTTATCCTTCTCATAATACAAAATAAATTTATTTCATCTCTAAGGGTCACCAGAGTCTAAGTAGTTTATTCATCTTAGTTATGTTTCTTATTGCTGAGACAAAATATCTGACACTTAAAAGTTAAAGGAAGAAAGGTTTATATCAGCTTTACAGAAGGGAGGCATCACAGAAGGTCATGATAGAAGAAAAGAGTCAATAGAGAAGGCAGGAAGCATCAGGTAGCAAGAGCAACTCTCCCTTTCCCTTTATCCATCCAGGCTACAACCCTCTTGGGTGGTGCCACTGACATCCAGGGTGGGTCTTCCCATCTATATGAATAACTGTGGTAAACCAATCAGTAGAAAAATTTAGAGCCACCTGCCCTTGAGCAAGATCACATACCCTAGATCCACCCAGCTTTGAGAAGCCCCATGAGGCTTTGGTGGGACATCTAAATAGAAGACACTAGCAGCATTACTGCAACATCCAATGCCAATGTTTCCTCTGAGACTCAAGGCAAGTTCTTAGCTGTGAGCCCCTATGAAAGTTAAAAAGAAAGTTAAGTACTTCCAACATATAATACCACAGGGTAAACGTTCTCTTTTCAAAAGGGAGGAATAGGAAAATAGGAAAGAATGAAAGCAAAACTAGACCAAAATACAGCAGAGCTCTATGCCTAGCATCCAGTACAATTTGTGGTGAAACATGATCTCCAGAGGCCCAGGGTGGCCCAACGTATATTACTTTGCTGTACCTCATAGACTCTTCCTTAGGGTAATTCCATTCATGCCTGCAGCTTTCCTCAGCAGACATTCCATGTTCATGTCTTCTTCAAATTTCTCAGGTCTCCAATGCACTTTCAATTTCATTACCTCTCAGATGTATTCTCCCTGGGTTCCTTCTACTGAAGTCTAAATGAAATCCTTCCTGACCCCACAACTCTTGCATTCTGCATCCCTATAAAGCCAGCACTACATAGACTATGCTGAATTTTACTGTCACCTCAAGTAGCCAGACACCTTTGGATCATGGTTACAGGGGACTTTGAGTCCCTGGACAGGTGATCACTTTGAAATGAATCCTTGGTAATAAATTCCCTAAGTGACCTTTTTTTTGAGCAGGGAGCCAAGGATGTCTCATAAAATAAAAGCTTTATCTATTGCATTTTTGAATCTAAGAAGAATGTGGGGGAGGTCTTCATGGATCCTTGAGTTGCCCTCAAGCCACTTTTCCCTACTACCTCGATGAAAGGTTGTTGTCTTTTTCTTAAAGCTAATCTTTTCACAATCATACTCTCTATGACTTCAATTTTGTAGGTACTCCTTTTCTGATGAAACTGCAAATTTTCACTTTTCTTTTGCTCCTTATTTTACTGTAAAGCAGCTGGCAATACCCATGACACAGTCTGAATCTTGGGCTGCTTTGATATTTCTTTTGACACTTTAGTTAGGCTACTACTCTTAGTCCCCTGCATGTCTAAGGTCATGGGAAAAATATAGACAAGTTGCTGTACCAGAGCAAAACACTCATAGTTTTGAGTCCAACTGCCAGTGGATTCCTCCCATATTCCCAACTGAACTCGCTGAGCCTAGTCTTTTTTTTTTTTTCTTGAGACAGTGTCTTGCTTTGTAGTTCAGGCTGGCCCTGAGCTCACTATGTAGCCCAGGCTAGCCTTGGGCCTCTTCCTGCCTCTGCCTCTGCCTCCTGAGTGCTGGGATTAGAAATGAGTCACCATGCAATATTTGATTCTAGTTTTTATTGTCTGCATCTTACCAGCATTCTTGTTTCAACTTTGACTAGAATCTCCATTCAAGCTCTGCCTACAACATTCTAGAGCCTCATTAGCTGGTAATCCCTAACTTTTCCAAACTCTTTCCAAAGGCTTCTGAACTACATTGTGAAGTGTAGACATAGCTGCAGACATTTCTATGGTGCCAACGTCTGTCAATCACTTTCTAATCACTAAAACAAAATAACCAGCATCCACATCTTAAAGGAGTAGTATTTTGGTTCATATTTCAGAGTACTTGTTCCATAGTGTGTTGGCTTCAAGGCAGGATCTTCATGGTGTAAGGGTCTGGCAGATGGAATCTGCTCATGTCATGGTGGCTAGGAAGCAGGAAGGAAGGAGGAGCCAATGGAAAGAGGAGATAACTCTCCAGGTCACACCTTCAGCAACCCCTTTTTAAAATAAATTCTACCTCCTAACAGTACATAGATATCTGAACTCTTCAGAGCATTATTCCAATGCAGAATGGAATATCACTCTGATTCAATCACCTGTCAAAAACAAAATCTCTAAATGCATGAACCTTTTGATGAATATTCTAGATCTATAGTAGATACCAACTTCCACAAAGTTTCAATTTATTTTCTTTGTATATGCACATTATAAAAGAATTTCTTCTTAATTTGAATGTGATATAACATTTTCGCATATTCTTAGAACCTGCCTTGCAGAAGATGGGCAAATCTTAGTATGGTGTCTACTAGCATCTGTAACAACACAAAAGAAGAGGGATTAGATAAATTTTTGGATTGCATTCCATGATCCAGTTAAAGACACAATTTCCCTAGTAGCTAATAAAAGGAGACAACTTATTATCCTTCAGTCCTTCCTTATGCAGGATGATACTGCATAATCAACTAAAAAAGATGACCTCACATGAAAGCAGTTGGACAAATTTCAGACCACTTTTTATCTGTGCCACTACATAAAAACCTGAATTTATCAAGTACCCATCACAAAGGACTATACTGATGGAAGCAATTTCTGAAATAAAGAAAATGATTTTAGCCTAAAGGAACAAACTGTTGACTTAACAACTTCAAAACACTAAATACAATTTATATTTGTTTTGAGTTCTTTCATAGTGTAGTTTTGTGGGTATGGCATAGAAATATTATATTTAATAAAAGTAATCTCTCTGTATTAACAGTACTATCAAAGTCTTGAGTTGACACTGGTGTATGTGTGAAATGTGACTGATTCAAACATGGATTGATGAAATGGACAGTGAGTTCCTGGCTTGGTGCACTGGCTGCTACTACTCATCTGTATGACAGTGAATAGTATCTTTATTTCTATGCCTCAAATGGAATTCTTTGTCTTTAGAGTCGCCTGGTTGGAGAAGATCAAGTGTGTGCAGGTACTTAGGAGATAAAGGTAGGAAGTAGCTCAGTCATTAATGTTCTGTATTCAAGTAGTGACATTTGAAATTTTCCATTTCCACATTCAGGAACCAGTTAGTTAGTTAGTTGCAAATAAGTATATTCATGACTTACTTCATCATTAGGCCAAGATCTCTCTTTAGGGCCATAGCTGTAGTAGTTTTGGAATGTTGTGGTCTCCTTACAACTCAAAGTGCTTTCTAATTACTCTTGTGACTTTTTTCCTCTCCTGATTGACTACATAAGACTTAATTTTTACATGTATCTGAATAGTCCAATCTTTCTTTTATTAAATTCTAATTTATTTTCATTGTGATCTTAATTTCTGTAAGTTTAATCATTTTATTCACAGTATATTAAGGCTTTTCTTTCAGACTAAACTATGGTTAGTCTTTGCTAACATTCCATATATATGTGAGAAGTCTGTATATTGAGCTGTTTGGTAGTCTTTATCATATATTATTGATAATATTATATAATGTGTAATATAGTTTTTAGAATTTACAAATTGAATTTTCTGACATAAATGTCAATCTTTCTAAGTCCAACAGAAAGTTAGAAATAATTTTGAAAATATGTGCTTTGAAACGTCATGTGCCTGGGATTTGCAAGTCAAAACTTCTCAGGAAACACTGGGCAGTCCATGCCTAATTCCTTATGTAGGTAGCTAGTTAGGACCAGTTTGGGCTGAATTGAAATTCACCCTGTTGTCATCAAGGAAAATATAGATCAACAATAAATACATATAGTTATTTTTACTGCTTGGAAACAAACAAGATTTTAAACATTCCTATGTACAATTTTTATTTTTATTAAAAATTTATTTACAATTATGTTAAACATTTTTATTAGTAATTTGTGGGTTTTATGTTGGTTTTGTAGAATGCAAATTCAGATTCAGGTTGCTATGTTAACTGCAAGAAGAAATCTGACCATGCTTCCAAGTTAATATGATCATAATTCCAAGGTAGAATTAGACCCAGTATATGGGCTCTGTAGCATAAGGACAAATAAATGAATAAGCAAACTATGGCTCAGAAAGTTTACTAGGACACTTAACTTCTGTTTTTCATAATTTCTGTAACTATAGACATTCACCACATTGCTGTTGGCCTTAGTTTCCTATTTTGTGGACCTAGGAAAATACCATCTGGTAAGTTAAGGAGATTGATGACTTTTTCATCTAGCTTTCTCTGTATTTCACATTGGAAGTATCGTGCTAGATCTCTGCTGCAAAAGCATTTCCTGGTTCTGTTTAACTTTCTTTTCTATGTGTTTATAAAATTTCTCCTTAGCTTTCAATTTAGGAGCATCTCTATTTTCCTCAGCCAAACATTTTTAGTGCTAATATTGAAAGCATGATATTTTTTAAAATCAAGAGAAGATAAAGAGTGGCAGGAAGACAATGAAGAGAAAGAAGAAATGTAGAATGTTTTATTGCATTTATTTAATCATCTTATGTATCTAAAAAAGGTTCAGTAGCAATAAAGGAAAACTTGACTTGTCCTAACCCCAGCAGATACAGCTATCTGCTGAGCACTATGATGGACCTACAGGGACCCAGGAAATATGCAGCCTGCCCCCCATCCAAAAACAATGCCTGCTGGAAATATCCTGAACTCAGGAGGACCCAGAAACCATGCCCCTGAATTCTCCACAGCAGAGAGAAGTAGAGCTGACAATCAAGAAGCTGACCTGATCAAAAAGACTAAAGCACAGGAGGAACATTTTGCTTCAGGGCTGAAGTCATACTCTTCCATAGAAACTTGGTGAGAGACACTCTTTGGGAGCCAAGCTTGAAGAGGCTGAGAGCTATATAGAGATATTATGGGAATTCCTGGCAGGCCAAGGCTCTGACAAGGAAATGGGGTATATATTTTTGCTGTGGGCGGTCTGGTGGGAGTAATCATCAGAATGGGTGGTTCTAAAAGAAAAAGTTTGCTGGGCGTGGTGGCTCATGCCTGTAATCCCAGCACTCGGAAGGCAGGGACAGGAGGATTGCTGAGTTCGCGGCGGCTTGCCTGGGCTACACATAGTGAGCTCAGGGCCAGCCTGAACTACAAAGCGAGACCCTGTCTCAAAAAAAAAAAAAAAATTAAGAAAAAAAAAGAAGTCTTATGGTCTAGTGGTACATTTGAACTCTGGCCCTGATGTCAACAATTAGCAAAACCAGTGCTCTAAATGAATACTGGTCAATATAAGGGGGGATCTAAATAACTTCACACAAACCAGATCCTCTTTGTTTTGATGAATGGCTGTTCATGAGTGCTTCCTAGGGCTTCTCAATCTCCAGTTGACATTTGATGTCATTATCGCTGAATTTACTGCTCCAGCCAAGGTAACATAGTAGAGGCTGGCAACTGGTTTTCTCTTCACCAATACCTGCTTGCCTGGGCATTATAAACACTATTGCAGCTCACTCCAGAAGAAGTGCCAAAGAATTTCCTAAGTCCAACACAAAAACAAATAGACTAAACCTTAGAAACACGAAAAGATAAGGCAACAAAATGCCTCCAAAATTTCCCAACTTTCCCAAAATTGGTATAGAGGTTGTTGAGGCAGAAGAAATCATAAGATACTTAGCAGTTAGGCATGAAAAGTTGCCAATGGAGGTAAAACAGTGCTATAAAGAGCTTAGTGAATTTAAAGACGATATTACTAATCACAAACTGACCACAATGCAAAAATGAGCAGCAAGTCTAGAAAGGACACTAATGAACAGCTAGTAGAGCTAAAGAAAGGGATGTGAAAGATGAGTGCCCGGCATAGAAAAGAGTGGAAGTCCATAAGAAAGTTCCTCACTAAAATCCAGAAGATTAAAAGTATGACTAAAAGAATGAGTAGAAGTGGCCAATGTGATGACAGAATATTAGACTTTCAGGAAAAAGTTGTCATCAACGATCCTTTAATGAGAAATACCTTAAAAACAACAAGGGAACATGAAAACTGGATGCAACAACTACTGAAAGACTTAAAAGAGGGTAATATAATAATAATTGAGTAGCAAAAAGTCAGTGAACATCATAGAGGACATTAAAATCCATTTATACAAGTACAGTAACAGTAGAAAACCTTCTAGACATAGCCAAAAAATGTTAAACAAATAAGAAATCCAAATCAGTCATGATCATAAAAAAGACTCACTCCACATGTCATAGTAATTAAAAAATCAGAAATATGATATAAGAACATAATCTTAAAGGCTACCAGAGAAAAACAATAAATCACCTATAAAGGAAAACACAACAGATTTCTCATCACAAACCTTAAAGTTGAGAAAAGGATAGAATGAAACATTTTTAGCACTTAAAGAAAATGACTTCCAGTGTAAAATGTTATATCCTGAAAAATTATCTTTCAAAATTGAAGCAGAAATAAGACACTTCTGTGAAAAAGAAATACTAAACAAATTCATGGCTACTAAATAAAAATTCTAAAAACTTCTCAAGGGTATTCTAGAAGAAGACAATGAAACTAACAATCTCAAAAAGTCCATAAAATAAATGTGTCAGGTAAAAGTAGCAATTCAGTAGAAAGGAAAGACAGCAAAATAGCAAAATAACATTTAATGACAAGAATAACTAAATACCTTCCAATTATAATTATCAATGCAAATGGAATCAAACCAACAATCAAAAGACAAATTAGCAAAATGGGTCAAGAAAAAAATCCAACAATAAGAAATAAAATTAACACAAAGGAAATTCACGGACTAAAAATAAAAAGATGAAAAGAATTATTCTATGCAACAGAAACCTGAAAATAAACAAAGTGGATTTCATGCCAAAGGGATCAAAAGAGGCAAAGGAGAACATTACATATTGGTGAATAGAACTATTCAGCTGGCAGTGATAACAATTACAAACATATATGCACCAAAACACAATGCACTGAACTTCATAAAACAAACTCTAGTGAATGTAAAAGCTTAATATGAGTACAACTATAGTGGAGGATCCAAATAGCTCACTTTCAAAAAGTGTCAGGTTAACTAAACAAACAAAATCAACAACGAAATATCAAAGTCAGACTAAACTTTTGCACAAATGGACTTAACATGTATACACTGTGGTTCACTCAACAGCAGAATACGTATTCTTTTTGGTCACACATGGTGGCCAAAAATGGACTAGATACTAATGACTAAACCATATCTAAACAAATGGAAAATAACTGAAATTTTGCCATAAAAATTAGAAAGAATATTTACCAAATCAATCTCAGAAGCTAACATTATCCTGATCTCTAAACCAGAGAAAGATTTAGCTCCAAAACAATTATGGATCAGTTTATCTAGTGAACATTGATGCAAAAATCCATAACATTTCTTCTAAATACTATGAAACAAATCATTTTAAAAAATCACACACTATGACCATGTAGGATCTATTGCAGGGATGCAAGGGTGGTTGAACACATGGAAATCAATAAATATAGTTCATAATATAAATAGAAGGAAGGACACAAATCACATGATCATCTGATAGGTAGGAAAAAACCTTTGACAAAGTCCTTTTATTCTTTTCTTCCCCAATTCTGCTCCTTCTGATATTTTATTTCCTTACAGTGTTTTAATGCCCTGGAGCCAGCTTCTTGAACCTCTCACTCATCCATTTTGACATATTTATTGCATGTCTAGTAGGTAACAGTTTTCTAAGGTCTGATAGAGAGTAAGACAAGAACTTTATATTTTCTGGGAGAATAAGACATTAAATTCACACATACTATATTCAGCAATATGCAGGGCTATTATGAAGAAGGAAGCACACAATGAGACTGGAGAATTGCATTGGCTGTGTATTGTCATTGTATACAGGTTTCCAGGGAATGTGACAGGAGGTTGATGTGCAGCAATAGTAAAGGACGGAGCCCTGCAGATACCTCAAGGAACATTCCAGGCAAGAGGAACAGCAGCAAAATGTCTCAGTCACCTGAAATTTTGGCACAATAGAAGTCTAAAGACTTCAGCAGAACAGAGTAATGGGAAGAAGTGGGAGAGGAAGATGACAGGAAGCACGCAGCCCAACTGTGGAGAGACTTGGGGGTCAGTTTCTGAACACTGGCATTTGCTGAGTGGCACAGGAAGCTACTGCAGAATTTTGAACAGGGGACTGTCATAAGCAGTTCCTGCTGGCTGTAGCGTGGGGACTAGACTGGCCAAGGTGTGGTACTGAACAGTGCAGCTCAACCAGTGGTAGACCTTCACTACACGGCCCTTCTACATGTGGGACTACATGACTAAAATTGGCCATTGGGTTGCAAAAAATATGAACATAACTCATTTTCAGATTGCAGAATTTAATTCTTGTGTGAAACCCATTTATCTGTATGGCAGCAACTCACTAAACAGTAGCTACTCTATTGTCCATCATGAAGACCGCAGAAAGGTCTGGTTGATTTGGGATGCATGCAATATGTGAGGGGAAATAAGTCATACTGGCTTCTGTTTTAGTTTCTGTTTGAGGAAGAGGAGATTGAATCCAGGGCCTTGCACATGCTAAGCAAGCACTCTACCACTGAGCTGGATCCCTAGACCCAGACTTGATTTTTAAAAATTGATTTTACAGGGACATTTTATACACACATCATGATCACACTCAATATTGAGAATTTGTACTGCTCTATGACATGACTTAATTCTCATTTTCCCATTCCCCTGCCCACTCTACAACTCCTTGCCCCCTATATACATAACTTTGTATCCTTTTTTTAACATCACATTATTTCATACATGATTTTTTTCATTAGAGATACTCATTAATTTTCCCAAACTGGCCTTGATCTTACAGTTCTGCTGTCTTAACTTCCGTAGTGGCTGAGATTACTGGCCTGTTCCTTCTCATCCGGCCAAACCATGCTCTGTTCAGCCAATGAGCATTTAAGGTGATACCTCAAAGATATTGCTACAATACAGAACAGATATGAGACATCAGCCTAAAGACTGGATGCATACAAAAGCTTATTACCGGTGTTTGAGAGGTTGGTATTCTATTTTCTAATGAAAAGTTATTTGGCAAAACTTTTGATAATATGGAAAACAGATTAAGTAACTAATGAATATATGGTCCTAGGGAAAGACACTGGAGAATGAAACTTAGCAGTCTATGCTGATAAATATTGTCTACCTTTCAAAACATAGTGCATAATGAGATGACTTCAGGAAAGATTTACTGGTTTGCAGATAGAAATGAAAGGAAGTTAAAAATATTCATATATTTGAGAATATGAAGAACATCCGAATAGTAAAATACAAGATTTAGAAACTGAAGGACAAAATTCAATTAAAATTGGCAGCAGTGGTTTAATGATGATCCACAAAGGATGTCAACTGGGAAAAGAATTTAGAAAAAAAGAAGAGCAAGGAAAGACTAGAAGTGCAGGTCTCTTTCTGAGCTCTGAGTCCAGGTATTAACATTAGTCCTAAAAGTAAATGGCTGAAAGAATGAAGAGATATAGAAAATCAAGGAGTTTGTTTAGAAAAGAGAAAATCTATAAGTATGACTTTTGGCTCATGAGCTAACTGCTATTAAGAAGATTAGCAGTCTATTAATCTTGTAACACTGTTGTTTGGTAAAAAAAAATCATAAACCTACACTAAGATATCTCCGAACATCAGAGACTAAAAATGATATGATCCCCTAGCACCCTGCAGGCAGGAAAGGAGTTAGTTATAAAATATGCTTAATCCTCACCATGGTTTATTTTAAATGTGGCAAAGTGGAAAACTGGAAAATGTGGTTCCATGGAGAGTGTACAGGGGACGTTCAAAATATATGTCAAATGTCCTCATCCACCTTATTCACAGGAGCTGGCAGAGGACGCCTGGTGTTTTAGCTCGCAAATCGCCATTTTCAGCTCCTGGGAGAATCTATCTTAGCTCTTACGCTGGAGTCCTCAAACATTAGTTATGTATTTGTAGAATTACATGAAGTATAAAAAGAAAACATTCATGCTTGGGCCTCACAGACTTGTGTGACCCTCTGCCTTCTGAATTTCAAGCTGTTGATATATTTAATTCTGATTTTACTTAGTAGGTAACATTCCTTGTTATAAATAAGAGTCCTCTACTTCTATCTTTTCTGACCACTGTTATACAGAAGGATGACTTTGGACTGTTGAGATGCACAAATGGATGCTTTGGTCAAACGCCTCATTTTAAACTTTTGGAGAAGTTTTACTGAAGAAAAATGGAGCAACAATGAGCAAATGAACCAAAAATACCTGAGTTCTGTTGGGTTAAATTTTCAAGTGCTCTGTAGAGGTAAAGGAGCTCTAGAATGTATGATAGATTCTGTAGAATGGGAACTATCCAAAATGAATTTGGTGTGGGAACGTAATGAGGGGAAGGAATACATATGATTTGGAAAAAAAATAAAAGAGTATGTATATAGGGGGTGGGTGGGCAAGGATGTGGGTAAAAATGAGAATTGACCTGTGTCACATATTGGTACAAATTCTCCAATGTTTTGTGTGATTGTGAGCTGTGTAAATAATGTACCAGTAAAGTTTACTGAATAATAAAAATTATAATTAAAAATTAAAAATAATTTTCAAGTGCTTTTTTTCCTCTTCAAGAAAATGTACATTGCAAACAGGCAACCAAATCCTTTAGTTTTTATGCTATTGTACACATTTTCACACCTGCTTTGGCTAACATCTGTTCACTTTCTTCTGATCTTGAATATGGACTAAGTAGGAATCACATGTCAAGATGATTCCCCATTCTGTCGTCAGTTCTGCTTTATTAACAATTGCCATATTTCTCCAAATTTATTTGCTCAGTATCAGGAAAGGAAGTATCATTCTTTCATGTCAAGCTGCTGCTGCCACTTGCCTTTGCAATTTGATTCTGTGTGTATAACTCTCTCATAGCTACTGCCCTGATTGAATTACTAAAACTCCCTAGATTCTTTGTTTTAGCCAAATTCTTTTAAGTATGGAATGTCTCAGACATACATATTTCATCACCAACATCATATGTACTTGCCCCCATCTCTCCTTAATCCGACCAACATTTATTGAACACTTACTATGCACAATGAATGTGTGGTGGAAATTGAAACTGTGCAGAGAGGAAAAAGATGAAAGGCAGCTTCCAATCAGGAAAGGCAAAAAGTGTATACATTAAGAGAGCAGTGAGATTTTTGTTATATGCTTTGGTAGACAGAATGGAAAGAGTTGAAAGTAGGGGGCTGGGGGTTTAGCTCAAGTGGTATTGTGCCTACCTTGGAAGCACAAGGACCCAAGTTCAATCCCTTGTACTGCAAAGAAAAAAGAAAAGAGTTGGGCCGGAGGGTTAGCTCAGTGGTTTAGGCGCCTGACTCACAAGTGCAAGGTCCTCAGTTCGATCTTGGGTAACCACATAGAATGCTGGGCGTGGAGACTCATGCCCACCAGCAATCAATACCACATACCACAGTGCTGGGCGTGGTGGCTCACGCCTGTCATCCTAGCACTCGGGAGGCAGAGACAGGAGGATTGCTGAATTCGAGGCTTGCCTGGGCTACATAGTGAGCTCAGAGCCAGCCTGAACTACAAAGCGAGACCCTGTCTCAAAAAAAACCCCCCAAAAACAGTAAACCTAAAAGTTGAAAGTGCGTAGCTTAATGTTGATATACTGGTATTTAAAATATGATAAATCTTCAGCTATGTAGTATATCTATCTATTCACAATGAATAGGCTCCTAGTCACAAGCTCATTTACATAGAGTCACCCCTATGCATCCCAGGTTCTACATTCTCACATTCAGCCAACAACAAATGGAAAATATTCAGAAAAATATGCATCTGCCCAGAACATGTACAGACAATTTTCCTCTTACTCCTAAAACAATGCAGTACAACTATTTAAATAGCATTTATATTATATCAGACATTCAAAGTAATCTAAAGATAAAGTGTACCAGTTTTATTTACTTTCACATTTTTAATCTGTTTCAAGTCTCATCACTGTGTATAAAGAAGACATTATTCTTCTTGGGTAAAAGATAAAGTGATCACAGAGTCTGAGTTGTAATTGTATTTCATGGTCACATCCCATTTTGAACACAAACATTTTGACTGAAAACCCAATGACTACATCATAGATGTCACATGAATAAATTAATTAGCATAACAGCAGCAGGGGAAGAAAGCTTCCCTTCACTGGTCCATGGAAACATGCTCAGTTCTGATCCTGAGCGCAAGGCTGAGGCCTCACACAGCTCCACCGAGTGGCATTCATGAAGAGTACAGTGAGAAAGGTATTAGGCCTAGGTGCCCTTTACTCTGTCTTCCCTGCGCTATCAATGAACAGTGACCCAATTAATGCCAGATTTGTTATTAGTATGTAATTTACAGACTGTGCGGAGATGTATTGAGATGCATTTCAATCGACTTGAAGTCATAAACATTCAAAATGTCCATCCATAGTTTTCATAAAGGTGTGTTCTAAATGACTGGCATACACTTATAATTAAAAAAGCTACTTTTTGAAGCACTCAAAGGGTGCACTGGACTCATTTTATGTGATGATATATTTAATAAAAAATTTCCATGCTACATATCTGAATAAGTTATAAAGCTGCCTATGAAGGCTAACATGAAAGTAAAAGATGGTTTACTCCATTCTGCTTGTTTCTGAAATTTTGACTTCCTCTCGGGATCTGCTGCTGGATTGCTTGACTCATTTTTCTGCTCTAACACTTTATTCAGCGTTGGAAGTTTTGAAAGTATCAGCATATGACTGGGTAGATCTGTGGTTGCTTCCAAACTGAGCAGAATTGCCATAGCTCAAAACTAGAGTAGTTGCATGCAATAAGAATCCATTTTGTAACTTGTAATCTGGCATAAAAGAACAACTATAGAGTCTTTTATTTTTATTATTGTACTAATAGATTCAGTTTGTAGAACACTCATGTTTTCTCTGCAGAATCAGAATAAAATAGATGGTTAAGTGCTTCCACCACTTTACATTGAAAACTGCAATTTCTCCTTATAGGGGAGAATGGTCAGACTTTTGCCTACTGTCCGAATAGGGAAGTCAGATCCTGATAGTAAAATTTAGATAACCTAGTTTCTGCTATGTTTTCATGATGAATTGTAAAAAGGTATCTTTTAAAGCTCCTGTTTACAAGCTCAACAATTTTGATAAAAACGGAAAAAGGTAAGGAGAATATAAAGTAAACCAAACTGGGTCATGAAGAGGTAGATAAGAGGAACTGACTATTAAGTGGAAAAGTTAGAAATAAATTACTCAAAAAATATCATAGCCTGGATGATTTTATATGTGAGATTAGCTCTTTGCTACACACATGTTAAAAACTTAGTTCTACTGCTTGGAATTCTGTGTGATTCTGAATTCCATTTATAAAGCTATTGTAACCTTACCTAAATTAGACAAAGACAGGTAAAAAAAACCCACAGGCCAGTGAACTCACATGAATACAGACACCTGAATCTACTTAGGCATGTTGATATAAGAAAAATATACAGTGATCAAGAAGGATTTAATTGAATTATTGAGATTTAAATTAGTAAGTTAAAATACAAGAATATATGCTTTCAATTTATAAAATTCCTTCTAATAAAATTCAGCCATTCCTAATAAAAATCCTACAATACTAAGAATCAATCATTTCATCAATGTTAAAAAGGTTATATTTTATCATATAACATTACATTTTAAAATGAAACACCAGAAGTACTCTTTTTAAATGCCAAAAAGTTTGACAAGAGGCTATCATTTAAAATTATTCTTAAAGATACATTCTACTGACTTGGAAAGCAATAAGAAAAAATAAGAGTACTGATGTTGAAAAGGAGAATTAAAATTAGTATGTGAATTATGTGAAGACAATGATTACCAACATGAAATATTATCAAAAGTAACCAAATTGATTTCTTAATAGCAGCCACTCTTTCTGGAGTGAGATGGAATCTCAGATTCCAAACATCAAAAGCATGATATCTGCAGATTATAACTTGCCCCTGGTCAGCTAGCAAAAAACTCTTAAAAATCAATTTTTTGTTTTAATTTTTACTAGCCATGTTTACAGTATACAATGAATGCACTCAGCATGAGGAGTTGTACATGTACACACTATCAGTTTCTTTTGATGCCTCTTTCCCCTCCTCTCTCTCCTTCTTCCAACCCACATTTTTCAATTAAAAGGATGCAGTTGCTTTTTTTTTTCAGTACCAGGATTCAAACTCAGGCCCTTCCGAGTCCGAGGTTGGTGCGGAACCACTTGAGCTAAATCCCCAGCCCCTGGAATTTCCTTTATACTGAGATGGGGAAGACTGCGGAGGGGTAGGATTGAACTGAGAAGAAGCAAGATGTGGATCCAAATATATCAAGTTAGAGACACCTATTTATTCAAATGCCACCGAACTTACTGTCTATTAGTGGACAGTTCAGTGGGCAGAAGATATAAGCTGGGAGTCGCTGAAGTGCAGAAAACATTTAAAATAATAAGAGGCAAAAAAAAAAAAAACATGCAAGAAAGTTTCAAAATCCAGAAGGTGGTGAATTGTGTAGAAAACAGCAAGGAACAGTGGGAATTTGTTATAATTACAAGTGAATTCAGAGGTAGTGCTCTCCTGGAACACAAACAAAAATTATCCCCCAAATAAAAGAGAATATATTTTTTTTTTCATGTCACATGCTACCCACAAGTCAAATGAAATGCGGAGAATTGCCCATTGGCCCTGGGAATGGCAGGGACTATGCACCTTCTCAACAGGCTAGCTTTTGGTGAGGTGGTGTAAATGTAAATCCTGATTAAGTGCTATAAAGAATAGAGGGGGAGGGATTGGAGGTAATGAACTCACACACACAAACACACACACACACACTCACACATACCTTAAAAATTTTGTCTGTAGAGGGAAACACACCAGGAGATGCATTAAGAAGACTGCATTTAAGAGACAGCACTTCTAAATGCAGAATGGAATAATCTAGGATAAAGTGGGTACTCATTCTTTTTGAGAGCAGGGAGAGCTGCCATTACTAAAGCTTTGAATGTGTGAGAGATCTGAGTCTGATCAGCACAAAGTGGGATTCTTTGTGTTGGGAGCAGAGACGGTCCATTCACAATCACAGCATGCACGGAAACAGTGCGAGTAGGTTGGTAAATGCAATAACTGAAATATGCAAGAAGTTTCTATACTTTTTTCTCTTCTGATGATAGTTTTGTCTTTTCTATTCTCCACTTGTGAAGTTTGATAGGACATGGTAAGGGTTTCCTAATACACACAGACGATGTTGTAGAAATCTTAATTTGTGAAGACTCTTGTCTTTAAAGGCCGGGGAATAGACAGTCCGTTGTGAAACTACTTCACCAGTTTACCCTGCGTCAAATATTTTTGAACTATAGTCATTGTCATTTTAATGGTTTGGTATTTGTGGCTTTTCAGCATGGCTCATTTTTCTCCTAGGTAAATGCATGTCTAGCTCCACATTTACATATCTGTTTAAACTTCACTTAATCTGATAAAACTCGATGGTTTTGTCTGTAGGGGCTCAATCTCTCAATCATTTTGACTTCTATTTTCTTCTTCTTTTTTTTTTCCCCAGAGAATTTCTCATTCTCTGGAATTATTTTAGATATAGTGTTCTTGTTTTTTATTTTTCTTATCTCTCCACTAACTTGTAACTTCTGTGGGGTTAGTGATATTGCTGGTCTCATTTACCGTGGTGTACTCAGCATATAAGTATTTGTTGTGTCCAGGTGCTTAACATTCATTAAATAAACTAATGCATAAATGTTTGGGAAATGGTGGCATAAGTGTATTAAAATGGAAATTAATTTAATGCATTTAATTATATCTAGATATTCTTTTTTTTTTTTTTTTGAGACAGGGTCTCGCTTTGTAGTTCAGGCTGGCCCTGAGCTCACTATGTAGCCCAGGCAAGACTGGAATTCAGCAATCCTCCTGTCTCTGACTCCTGAGTGCTGGGATTACAGGTGTGAGCCACCACGCTGGCACTGTGGTATGTGGTGTTGATTGCTGGTGGGGGTGATTCACCATGCCCAGCATTGTATGTGGTTTCCAGGGATCAAACTCAGGACCTTGCGCTTATGAGGCAGGCACTGGAACCACTGAGCTAAATCTCTGGCCCTAGATATTCTTTAATATATGAAAAAATGAGATCATAACCAAGTTAGAAGAAATGTATAGTCAAATGTTGGAGGAAGGGGTCATTTTATTCTGGTGTATATTTTCCAAATTGTTGGCCTTTTGTAAACAGTACCATTTTAACTAATTTTATTGAATAAGTACATGAATTAACTGGTTAATGAACAAAAGAAACTAAAGTTGCCATACTTTAGGTTTGTTACTTATTTTTTCCAAATCAGTATTTTTCATTAAGGGCTACTTATAGTGAACAAAACAGGTAAAAGATTAATATGCAGGGCCAAATATGCCTGATTTGGGATTGACCATAGGCCTTGCATACTGAGCTGCAATCCCAGCCCTTTTGATTTTGAGACAGAATCTCACTCAGTTGCTAAGTTGTCCAGGATGAGATCAAGCTTGAGATCCTTCTGCTTCCCATCCCAGAGTTCTGGGAATACAGACAAGCGCCACTGTATGCCTGATTGTTTTAAAGGCAATTCTGAGACTTATACACATTAGCATCTCCCCCCAAGTTCTAACTGCAGTCGCAGAGCTTTACAGTTACAAAGTAACAACAGTGTGGAACAACGCCTCATCTTGCCACCTGAAATAATGCGTGAGACCCACAGGGAGAAACACTGTTAGATTGAAAAAATTACAATCCCCATTCAATACAAGAAAACTACACATAATTGGTGACATTACAAGAAAAATACTTAGACATAATTAACATTTTCAGGTGAACTTGGCTCATGTATCAATTTCCTTCTGAAGCTTTTAGAGTAGAAAGCAGTTATTAGCAGGTGTTCATGTGCATTTGGTGTGTGGAAAAATAAAAGATACCTTATTTCCCCACATGCCCATACACAGATTGCATCTTTCCGCAATAAAGCTAAGGGTTATCACATCCTCAAAAGTGAAGGAGTATGTCCTAAAATTACGACTAAAACATTTTAAATAAAAACCACTGGAACCATAACTATATCATGCAACTGGAGAAAAGATAAACTCAGAATAGAAATACTTACTCTACCTAAAATGGAGATGTAAAACTTGGTAGAATGTTTTGAACAATAAGCAGACCATACTCAAAACAGCCTTATGACTTTGAGTATCAAACAACTGATCATATATTTCTCAGTGGATCACCTATAGTCAAGGACAACTGCAGATATTTTAAACAGAAGTGATGCTCTACACAAAAGAGTGTCCTACCTTAGAAAAGGTAAACTAAGAAAGAGAAAAATCTCTAAAATAGAAGACAGTTCTCTAAGGAAATAAAAAAAAAAACTCAGTATCCTGCTTTAGTTTTCAACAAATTAGTTAAAATATAAATATTCACCTTTATCAGTTCCTGCCAGATGTAGGTACTACTCAACTTATTGGAAGTGAACATAGCACACAGATTCTAGGTATTTATGGTAACCCACAGGCTGCATGTATCCTCTGACCCTGAAATGTAACCCATGAACCTTTTATTAAAAAAACACTGCTTCCTGTTTGGTCATATCAACTCTACAGTTAAATAGGGAGAGTGTTTCTTTGCAAATGGAAATGTGAAGTTAAATATACCAAGGAGGCATTGCTTCTTGTGATCCTGGAGGACTCTAATATTCAAAATCAAGCTGTATCTGCTCCGAATATGCCTTTGCCTCCTACATTGTACATAATTCACCAATAATATATATGTGAGTTGCTAGGCATGGTGGCTCATGCCTATAACCCCAGCACTTGGGAAGCAGAGGCAGGAGGTTTGCTGAGTTCTAGGCTTTCCTGGGCTACACAGTGAGCTCAGGACCAGCCTGAACTATAAAGTGAGATCCTGTCTCAAAAAAAAATATATATATATATTTGTATGCATGTGAGTCCAGATCTCAGAAGGATTGTTGCTTCACCCTTTATGGAAGCAATCAGAGCAATATTCCCCATGGTGAAAATCACACCAACAGAAAAGATAGTAAGAAATTCATCAGTAACTCTGCCAGTCATGATATCTGGTCTATGTGAAACACAGATCTAAGAGCACGTGTAGTGATGAACAATTGTTAAAACTCTCTTAAGAAACAGAATGTCCCAAAGAAGGAGTATGTGACTGAAAATCCAGCAAACGATGGCCAGAGCACATTTTAAAATAGGACTTTGACTCACACAGCTGTCTGTAGCATCCAATCCAGTGAGCTAATCTAACTCAATGGGTTCAGAATGACCAGTTCTTGATCAATGATTTCCAGTCACTCTATTTTTGTCCTGGCCTCCAATCAGGATCAAGCAAGAAATCCATATATATTTCTGAAATCAGTCATACAAGCTGCCTTCACTAAGCAGTTAGCTCATCTCCAGCCTCTCCATGCTAATGACTTCCAACTACAGCATTGAAAAACTTCCCCCACTGTTTTTTAAATTAATTGAATTCTTTATTGGTACATTTTATATACATCTCACAATCACACATAATATTGATGGATTTTTACCAATATATGACACAAATTAATTCTCATTTTTACCTATATCCCTACCCACCCACACCTCCCACCCCTTATATACATGCTCTTTTATTTTCTTTCAGAATCACATTTATTCCTTCCCCTCATTACATTTCTCCACTGTTTTTATACTGTTAAGCTTTCTCACTCTCCTGTTTGTCATGAGTTTCTTCAAATGTAATTGATGGCATATACTCCCTTGCCATTGTAAGTTCTCAATATTCATTTTCCTATTTGGGTGGTTTTTGTTAACTTTACAACTGTTTTTCACCAGTATCTAAGCCAAATATTTAAGTGTCATCTCTTCAAATGGTGATTTTCAAAGTGTTCATTTACCTCAGGATCACCTGGAAGGCTTACTAAAGCGCAGATCTTGGGGCTTCACTCGGAGTTTGCAAGTTGGTAGTTCCAGGATGGGGCCAAAACTTTCATTTCTAAGAAGTTCTCAGATAATGAAAATAAAATAGATCAGATGACAGCAGCTGGAGATGTGTTGCCTTAAGCCCACAGCATGATTAATGCAGCAGCAATAATACCTGGATTTACACAGTCTATATGTCCAGTATGGGACAGCTGTACAAAATCGATGGGCTCAAAATCATATTTTAAATCACAAACTTCCTTGGAAACCAACACTTTGAGTTGGAGTTATGGAGTTCTAAGGAAAGGGAAATGAATTTGATCTGAGCTGGAGGGAAATATCTTCACCCTGCTCATAATTTTGTTTTGTGGTAATTAGCTATACTTCAGACCAGAGACCTGAGAGATTTGTGCTTATTCATTCATGGTCTAGGGATGAAAAGACAATCTCTTAGTGCACAAAAATAGATCAGGTGACAGCAGCTGGAGATGTGTTGCCTTAAGCCTCTCCATGCTAATGACTAATAAAATTAGTTACAATCACCTTTCTCAAAAACAGTCATCATTTAGGAATAACATCTAGCTAGTAACTGATCACCTTCTTCGAAGAGCCCACTGTATTTGATTTGAAATAGTGGTGGACGATGCGAAGAGACCGGGTAGGACATAGGTTTGCAGTAGTAAGAGGAGAGATACAAAATTCCACAAGCGACATTAAGATCGGAAGCATTGACAGTGGGGTTTCCCTGTGGAAGCTGATGGCCTTCCAGATGAGTGTCGATCCCCGGCCATGTGACTGTCAACCCTCTTCTTCCACTGCCACCTGTGTGAGTGCCCCATTCTCTCTAGCGAATGTTAGTTCTCCTCACTGCTGTCCCACGTCTGTGTTTTTCACATCCAAAACACATCAGCTGCCTTAATCCAGAGCAAGCTCCCTGTTTTCAGTGTTACCGAAAAGTTCTGTTTGGATTGTGTGCTTTAGGAAAGAACACACAATAAATTTCAATATAGATGAACAATCACATGTTTTTACGTAATCTGCCTTTCTTGGTTAGGATTTCCTCACAATAAAAATAATACTCAAGCCTTCCCTTCATTGCGCATTCTATACCAGAGGGCATTTCTCACCACGGCACAGTGAAAACAATTTTTTCCAATTGCCAGTTTTGGTCTCTGCTTTAGAAAATTTGAGAAAGAGAGCAGCCTAAGAATACATACACAGTAATGAAGGGATGGAAACAGATCCCAAGAGGACAATTTAAAATGCTGGACTGTTTAACTAAGTAACAGGACAGATTCAAAGTTGAATAAAAAGGTCTACCTGGTGGGGAAAACATGATTTCTCAGTGACTTTTTTTTTTTAAATGAATGACAAGTGGGAGAATGAAGGAAGAAACCAATTATACTTTCTAATGGAACATTGCTAGTCAGTGACTCCAAGGCACCAAATGCCTTCAGGAAGCTTTCTTCTCAGCTGGAACCTAATTTTACCCAGGCCCATTTTACTCTGTATGATAATGCAGAAGTCCTTCGTGGCTTCTCAGAGGTCAAAAACGCATCTTTGTCTGCTGTTTAGGAATGTGTTTTTTTCTTCATTTGATCGGACTGGATCATTACCCAGAAGCAATAATTGGGACATGTGAAACAAAATGGGATCAAAATAAAAGAATTATTCACTAGCTAAAGGTGATAATCCACTAGGGCAAAAATATCAGCAAAAGCCACCCAGGTCATGTCACCAGGATGATTTGATTCATTTTTTGATTATTTCAGTGAAAGGTAGGATTGACCATATGTCATTTCCCTGATATTTTAAGGTAACACTTTTGACTAAAAGTGTTTGCTATTCACTCCTTTCCCACAGAAGTGAAAACAAGAACATTTTTAAAAATTGTAAACCAGTGAATTGTTAGGGTGAATACAGTACAGTGATTATAGTTAACCATACTGTACTGAATAGTTTAGGATATGAATATTTCAGAATAGCTAGAAGATTTTTGGACTCATTTTATTTATTGGTACATTATATATACATATCATGATTATGCTCAACATTGAGAACTTATACCAGTATATGACATCATTTAATTCTCATTTTCCCCTCTTCTACCCACCCTACAACCCCTGCCCCTATGTGTACAAGCTTTGTTTTCACTTTTTACCATCATTTTTTTCTTTCCCTTCATTACTTACCCCTAACCCCTATTTCCCTTTGAATATTTACTATTTCACAATATCTATCATGCATTCTAGAACTCATTTACAACTTCAGTTTCTCATACTAGAGGAAAGATATTTACACATCTGTGACCTTTTATTTCACTTATGTCTTTAAGGTACGTCTATTTGAGTATAAATGACACAAACTCATTCTTTATGGCAGAGGAATACTCCATTTTAAAAACAAAAACAAAAACAAAAAGAAAAAACACGTCATCTTTATCCAGTCTACAGTTGATGGGCAATTGGGTTGTTTTCAAGATATAGCTATCACAAATTGAGCTGCTATAAACACGGGTGCACAAATGTCGCTGTGGTATGAATCTTATAATTCTTTCGCGTATATCCCCAGCAAGGGAATAGCAGGGTTAAATGCGACCTCACTGGAGGAATCTCCACACTGATCTTAATGGTTGTACCAGTCTACATTACCACCAACAGTGGAGAAGCGTTCCTTTTTCTCCATAACTTCATCAGCATTTATTGAAGTCTTATTTCCAAATAGCAGCTATTCTTTGTGGAGTGAGATGAAGTCTCAGAGTTGTTTTCATCTGGATCTCTCAAAGAGATTTTGTTTTGTTTTGTTTTGTTTTTTGAGACAAGGTCTCGCTTTGTAGTTCAGGCTGGCCCTGAGCTCACTATGTAGCCCAGGCAAGCCTTGAACTCAGCAATCCTCCTGTCTCTGCCTCCCGAGTGCTGGGATTATAGGCGTGAACCACCACGCCTGGCACCTCAAAGAGATTTTTAATGTTTTCACACAAAGGAACATATGTGTGAAGCAATAGATGCATTAGATATGCCAATTTGATTACTATGTAATCCAAACATGTATCAAAACTTTACATGGGCTGGGCATGGTGGCTCATGCCTGTAATCCCAGCACTCGGGAGGCAGAGACAGGAGGATTGCTGAGTTCGCGTCGGCTTGCCTGGGCACCATATTGAGCTCAGGGCCAGCCTGAACTACAAAGCGAGACTCTGTCTCAAAACAAACAAACAAACAAACAAACAAACCCTTACACGGTACCTAATAAACTTATGTAATTATCATGTGAACAAAAACAAAATGTAAACAGAATGTTATTACAGTAGCAACACACTAGAATTTTATTTACAAAAGTAGCCTAACTATGGCTACTAAGATGTCATGCCATTTTAAGTAAATTTTTAAAATAAAAGCCCATTATATTTTAAAAATTAATAACTTTGTGTGACATATAAAATATAATAATTCCAAATCATACTATATAATGATTTTTTAAAAAATCATTAAGTTAAGGAAAATGTAAGTACATAATGGATATAAATGATTTAGAAATATTTTCAGCGGATCCTTATTTATTACACTTTCATTCGCATTGTTTTCATTTTATATTACAAATCTGAAAATAGGGTATCAGTGCATTTTGAGCTTGTTAGGTAACTGCCAAAATAAAATAATAAGTTGTATCTTTAATTGTAAAACTTCAAGGAGTTTACTGCTTTTTTTCTTGATTTTCCTCAAAACAAAAAGCATTTCTCACTGGTAGAAATAATTTACTTACTTATGTGTTCATTTATTTGAGACCAGCTTTCACTATGAGGTGCAGGTTGGTCCTGCATTCACTGTGCAGCCCAGGATGGCTTCTAGTTTGTGGCAATCCTCTTGTCTCAGCCTCCCTGGTGCTGGGACTGTATGTATGTGCCATCACACCTGGTTCATGTTTACATTTATCTGGAGAATTATTGGAAATATGTTATCATACTGTCTGCATTAGCTTCTGTACTGACAGAAGATACTATATATTTCTAAGTAAATGGTGATGTTTTTGTTGAACTGAATATTGGTTGTTTGCAATCTACAGTAGTCAGTTGTTTGAGATCTAGAGCAAAGTGATCAATGAAACCCACAAAAGCTATTTAAACCCATGACTGACATGAGAAATGATACAGTTGAGCTCTTAAGGGAAAGCAGAGGCAGATGAGGTGGCAAACACTGGAGAGCCATCAGTCATCCCATTTTGTTAGGACCCACTTCTTTTCCAAAACACAAGGACTTAATCCTAAAACCATGACCAAAACAGGCAAGTTCAAAGCAGTTTGTCCCTGAAATACATGTCTTATGGCTTTCCTGGAAAGAGTGACCCACCCTTTGAGTTCCAGCCATGACAGTGAAGCACTGATGGGAACCTTTTAGAGAGGAAGGCCCAAACTGGAACTCAAAACCCACTTATCTTTTTCAAAGTGTCAACACAGCGATTAAACCTGAGTATGAAAATTTTAGTTTAAGAAAAACAACTCTTGTATTAATGTCCTCCATCTTCAACAAACAAAAGCCAAATAATACACATTCACCGCCCTTGTGCTAAGCCATTGCTATCATCTCATCTAAGCACATTATTCCAATGGGCAGAAAGGAATAAACTACACAAATGTCTTGGGCAAAAGCACCATGAGGTAAAGAAAGGAGACTGGATTACATTAGAAGTGTGCAGGGGAGCTGCTGGGGAGGATTGGTCTGTGCATGGAGTGATCTAACTCATCTTTCAGGATGGTCTTCCGGCTGCATGTTGAGGACTGACGTATCAGGGCAAAAGTGGAAATAGGATGGTCACTGTGAAAGTTAAAAAAATTATCTGCATAGGGTTGTAATTCTGGATTCAGGAAGAATGAGTTGGATTGGAGAATATCTTGAATAGAGAGCAAACAGAATTTTCACGTGATGAGAAGCAGCACATGAGCAAAACAGAAGAACCAAAGATCATCACAAGTCTTTTGTCCTAAGCAACGGGATAAGCGGCATCCCCTTTTCTCATCTTTGAATGCTAAAAACTTGTACGGATGTCTTCATACGTTTTGTGCTACTACAGCAGAATACTATGGGCTGGGTGCTTTATAAGTAATAGAAATTTATTGATTACAGTGAAGTCCAAGATCAAGGGTCCAGAGTCTGATGAAGGTCTTTTTTGCTGAATCATCCTATGGTGCAAGACAGAAGGACAGAGAGTGACTGAGATAACTGAGGCTTGATTCACCCCTTTGAAGTGAAGCCACTCCCCGGATAATGAATAAAGTCCCAGGATGACGGTATTAACCCCTTCAGAAGGGTGTGCCCTCCTGACCTACACATCACCTACCTCTGGATACCAGCCTGATGGCAAAAGAATTTCAACCTGAACTTGGGAGTGAACAAACACTCAAGCTGTGGCAGGAGGAAAAGAAGAGTTTGTTTGGGATCAGTATTATGTTTATTAGAAATTCAAATAAAAGTCCAATACGCTATTGCTTGCTGATAATTAGAGAAATACTTGACTATGGTTGTGAATTGGTTGGTTATTTGTGTTTACAGTAGTGATGTTGAAAATAACTGACAGGCTGAGGAGGAAGAGTTGGCAAAGGAGCTAGAAAAGCAGAGACAAGTGAGGGGGAAGAAAAAGCAGAAAAACTTGATGTAATGTCATTGAGAGAAGAATCTCATAAAAGAAGGAATGATTAAGAGTATCAAAGGCCATTCGAATTTCATATAGTTAAGGATTAATTATTCTGACTGGATTTAGTGATAGGTAGATAAATGCTTATAAGAGCAGTTCCCATGTAGTTCTGGGAGTAACATCAGGCTTGATATGGGATTGAAATAGTCTCAGGAGGTAATAAATGGACCCTGAGAGTGAGAACCAAAGTTACTGCCGTGCAAATTCATGAAATGTCGTAACATTTAATGTTTTGTAATAGCTGAGCTATATTTAATTGTTTTGTGCCCTTGTGAGTTCTAAGCACTCTTGATAAAATCATGCATAATTCTAAAATGTGCTTTTGCTAAAAGGTCACACATCTCTTCTGTGGATGTATTGTTCTTACAAGGAGAGTGTTAGCTGTTATTATTTAGATATAATGAAATGACAGACACCTACCTCTTATAGAAATGATTTGGGTAAAAATGTTGGTTCCTTTTTATAAAAGCTTCTTCAGTGTGAGAACTGGATTCCTGTCATGAACAGATTGTTTATCTTGGCTTGACATATCGATATCATGTAGAATGTCAACTTTGACCCACTTGGTCAAAATGATCAAATCATAGTCTTAAATCAGAGTCATAATAATCATAATAATAATAACGTTAGCTATTATACTAGTAGTTAACATCTTACTGTATTAGAGTTGTTGAATTTGAGGTCACAGATAAATATGCCTTTGTCCTTTCTATTTTTGCCAGCTTATTTCAATGTCAACACTTTCATTATGTATTGAACATTTCCAAGTGCTAGGTTTACACATCAAGAAAAGTTAAGGCAAGGAAAGATAAGATAAAGCCTGAGTTGACTCTATTATAAAGACCAATCTACACCTCAACATTGGCCAAAATAAAAAGTTGGGTGGTACTGGTACAAATTCCCCAATGTTATATGTGATTGTGAGATGTATATAAATTGTACCAATAAAGAATTCAATTAAAAAAAGTTGGGTGGAATTAAAATTACTTTTATTTTAAATTACAACTAAATCTGCCAATAAAAGACAGACAAGAGGCCAAGGTTATAATTAAATATACACTGATTTACGATGTCTTCCTAGTTGTTCATAGATAGGAAGAAGTTCTTGTTGTTCACTAAGACTTATCCTCTTCTTCTTCTATGGGATTACTTTTCTGTTTACGTTAATGTCTAATTTTCTTCATGCCAATGTGAAGTTATATGAATAAATTTGGCCAACACAATAGGAGCAAGAGTGATTGCTGAAAATTCTTTAAAGAAGAGTAAGATTTTGTTCCCTTACTCCAATTTCTGCTTCTGCCGATTGAACCATGGAGGTGGTGGTGATCCACCTCCTGAATTATACCTGAATTATACGGGGCAGGAGAGTGACAGCAGAAGAGGGCAGAGCAAGGAGATGGTGTGAACTGGCTCCTCAGCTTGACTGAGTTCCCAGTCACCTAAACAGTCAGACTCGTTCATGAAAGAACAAGATGTCTGTCCTGCACACTTGAGATTTCATAACAGCAACCAAATCCATGTTCCAATCCAGAGAGACTGCTTAGAGAAGTGTGTTCTCACAAACTTATTGGATCTTTATACCTTCCTTTCTGGGCAGAGACCCTCTTATCTTACTGCTGTGGGAAGTTAACTACTAGAGTGTCTTTCTGGCCTTATCTCTGTCCCTAAACCCTCTATATCCCTTCCCTTATTCATCCCTCTCAGTTCAGAGAGACCAAGCATTTCTTTTCCTCAAACCACACACTGTACATACACCCGCCCTTGTATCCCTTCTTACTTCTTCACAGAGCTCCATCTTGCTATTATGTTCTTACCTATTTTCTGTGCTGCTTTCACCTGGTGTATTTTCTCCAGACATACACAGTTCTCCTTAATCTGGGAAATGGAGTTCTTCAGAAAATAATGCTATGGTCTCTACCTTTATTTTCTTTTATGCCAGACAACTCAAACGAGGAGACTGTACACAGTCTGTTTCCTTTTCATCCACTCTTCAAACAGTGCCCTGCAAAAGGTCCCCCATTCTAATTACTTTTACTGAAACTGCCTTTTAAATAAGTTGATCCGCAGTACCATAGAAAGATCATCACATTACTGAGTTTTTCTGTGAAAGAGAACCCTTAGAAATATGTATCACTCCAGAAATGGACTCATGCAGTTCTAGAGGTTAAAATATCTCATCGTTTGCAAATCTGGAGAGCCAGGCAAGGTGGTGGTGTGATGATAGTCCTCACCTGAATGCTGCAGAACCAGGAGAAACAAAGACACAGATACCCATACACAGAGTAGAATGAGGTGAGATGAGACACTCTAGGTCAGGAACAGGAAGCTAAGGTCCAGGTCTTCCTCTACCTTTCGTTCTGCTGATTGGCTCGGTATATCGAGTGATTCTCATTCACACTGGGGAGGACAGTCTGGTTGACTGAACTCACTGATTTAAATGCAATTTTGTCCAAAAAGCAGCCTCTCAGATTCCTCAAGAAACTAAAATTTTATCCAACCATATCAATCCTAGGTATACTCCCAAAAGATTTAAAGCCAGCCCACTCTAGAGACACTGAATAACTATATGTATTGCAGAACAATCCACCATAGCTAACTTGTGGAAGTGGTGTAGACGCCGATTACCAGATGAATGGATAAAGAAAATGTGGAATGTATACCCAGTGGAATATTATTTAGCCATAAAGAGGAATGAAATCCTGTTTGCAGAAAAACTGATGAAATTTGAGACCATTAGATAAGTGAAATAAGCCAGACTCAGAAAATCAAATGTTGCATGTTTCCTATTATATGAAAGCTCTAGGGTGGAGGATGGAGGAAAGGCGGGAGAGAAAGAGGAGAGAGAGAAGAGAAGGGATATTATTGAAAATGGATAGAGAAGCAGTGGGGTGAGTGAAGGAGAGGAATAATTGGGGACTGATGACCAAAGTTGTTATAGGCATATATGAATTTGCCATAATGAAACTGACAATTTGTTTAAGTAATGTGGTCTAAAATTGAACACTCTCCCAAACAGCTCAGAAACAGTGCTTCCTCTGAGAATTACATGGCCCATTCCAATTGAAATGAGCTAATATTCACAATTACCTCCCAATATCTTTCTTTCATTTTTAAAAATAATAAATGTTAATTAAAACACATTATAAGTGCCTGAGGCTTAATCCCTAATTTATACTCTAAGAAAATATGTATATATAGATTTATGAACATTTGCTATAAATGCTAATATTGCAATTATATTAAATTTGTATTTCTTTTACATCATGCATTCATGTGCAGATGTTTTATATCCTACTTTTCAGATTAATAATTCATCTTTCCTACCAAGAAATATATCTTCTTACTGCCTGGAGAATAATGTATTACACAGATGTGTGTTAATTTATTTTGAAAGTCTGTTACAATCAAACATTTGGGCTATTTCTAGTTTGTCATCATAAGCATCTTAGGACATCGACCCGTGCATAGCACATGTGCTCTCTCTCTTCATTCACTTTGGTCTTTTACTCATGCTCAGTATTTTCCTATATAGTTTCCCATATTCAATGAAAGCAAAATAAGTTCAAACTTGATCTATTTTCTCCATGAATCACATCCATTTCTTTCTTCTTACCAGTCTCTCTCTGCTTGAATTATATGAGCATTTCCCCCATACATTTCAATATATAAATATGTATGGTCTTTAGTTTTTCAGTTATATTCATTGTACAGGTGTGACCTATAATGCAAGAGGTAGGTTTCCTCTGTAACTTCCATTTGCTCAAGCACATTACCTTGTGAAAAAACCCTGTTCTCTTTGAAGATCTTCAGATTACACCCATGGGAGTACTTGGAGTGTGTGAGTGTGTGTGTGTGTGTGTGTGTGTGTGGTGAGACAGGAAGCTATACAGGAAGATTTAGAAGTTTTGTTTTATCTTATATGTAAGTCTACCATGACACCCCAACTTCTAGCATGAATTTATCAAGAATCTTTTGCCAAAGTAATTTACATCACAAGTGGCACCTGCACAAGTGGCTCATGCTTATGAGTCGAGTAGGGTCATGAGGTGCTACACATGAGAAAGATCAGAGAGGATTACAATGGAACATTTAACAAGGAAATGCTGTGGGGAAACAGAAATCCATCAGACAAGACAAACATAGGATTAGGGTAGCAGTTGAAAGTAAATAGGGGTGGGTTTTTCTTCCTATTTCACCTATTCTCATTTCAAGGCCTAGTTATTTGACTTTCACAGATCTCTATAAAATCGATGTAATATTACTGACCTGCCTATTCCCAGTTATTTAACAGATTCTCTCCATAAACTGTAAACTGCAAATTTGTGGAAGATGACATTTTCCAAACATGACTGTAGCATCTCCTACCCCATATGATTTTTGGCAATGTGATCTTGTATCTATACCTTCGGACAGCTCTAACAAACTATCATAGAGTTAAGTGACTTACAGACAACTGTAATTTATTTCTCAAAGTTCTAGGCTGGGAAGTCCAAGGTTAAGATTCCAGCAGAAGAAGTATCTGGAAATGCTCCACATCCTGATTCATTGGTCAGGGATCTTTTTATGTGTTCTCACATGGTAGAAGAGGCAAAGGGTCTCTCTGGGGTCTCTTCAATGGCACCACTAATCCCATTCATGAAGACTCCATTCTTACAACATAATCATTGTTTCTGCATAATGGCCATAGGACCTAGCGTATGAATAGGTGTGTGTGGAGGGAGGTGCATTCAGTCCATGCAACTTGCTGCTTCCCATCATGTTCTAGGCCAAAATTCGGATGGGATTATCACCATTTCAAAAACAGAGCATGGTGGGTGTCATGCTCACATTCAAGGCTGTAAGTCTCAAGGCTGGGCCATGGAGGTCATGCAAATTCTACTTCATTTTCTGAAACACACTCGTGAAACCCCTGAGCTATGATGTGGAGTACAACCATCCTTTCTTGTGGGTAGGAAGCCCTGGCTGTCTAGGGTGGCCATGTGGAGGTATAGAGTAGAAATGCTCTTAGGTGATTCCAACCCTGCCATATTGGCCGTTCCAGTCTACTGAATGAAGCCTCTGCATGTAAGTAGGCATAGACAACTCAGCACCAAATCCAAGTTTTTGATCTAGAGAATGACGGACTGGGCAGGGGATTTAACTCAAGTGCTACTATGCCTACCTTGGAAGCACAAGGACCCCAGTTTGACCCTTAGTACTGAAAAATAAAACCAAAACCAAAACCAGATTGATAGCCCTAATGAAGTGATTGTTACTTCCTTACTTAAAGTTTGGGGTAATTCATTTTGAAGTAAATATAACCCCCAAATTAAGAAACAGTAACCATTAGGCTGCTGCTGATTTATGGCTTGGCAATTAACACTCTAATTTCATTTGATTTAATTTCTAACAAAAAGGAAAGGTGAGTTAGTTGGTAGCTGTAGGTAGGTATCAAAAAGAAGATGTGGGTTTTTTTATAAAATGTAGTATTACTCTGCCATAAAGAGTGACAAGATCGATCCTTTTAGGTACAAATGGAGACACCTGGAGGATATACTAATAAGAGAAATCAATAGATCACAGATAGACAATTTCCGGATTTTCTCTTTGGCATGAACACCTATAGATGTAAATGAGCTCTAGAAAGTAGGATAGCTTTTATAGAGTGGAATATTTCTATAGGAAACTTGGTGTGGGAATGTGATGAGGGGAAGGAATAAACATGATACAGAAAGAAAATAACAGAGCATGTATAAAGGGGGGAGGAGGGGGGAGTGGGTAGGGATATGGGTAAAAATGAGAATTAACTTGTGTCATATACTGGTACAAATTCCCCAATGTTATACGTGATTTTGAGATGTGTATAAATTGTACCAATAAAGAATTCAATTTTTTAAAAAAAGGAGATTTGAGATCATCAGTACAGTTTCAAATGTAACCAGGCCTATGCATGTCTGCTGGCCTCACCGAGTCTACAGTGAATAATGATAGAGCCTCTTGCTCAGCGTCACTGGAATCATAGAGTGTGTCTGGTCTGGGCCTTGCCCTCTAACACTGAACCTAGGAGAGGTGCAGGCTGCTTCCACCCCTCAGCGTTTCTCTGGGCCTTCGCCAGGCCGTCGTCACGAGGCAGCACACAAAAAAACTGTTGCCCTGATGCAGAGCAGCTGTCTAATTACAATTTTGTTATTATTAATTACAGAGTAGAAAATCATTTGTAATTAGCTCAGCCTAAATCATAGTTTAAACAGCCAAAAATTACATTACAAACTAAAGTGTAATTAAAGCACTACACTAAAGTGTTTATTTAAACCCAGTTTAGTTACTTGCAAATTTTTCAATCAGCTTCTCGGGCTCATACACAGATTTAATTAGTCTCCAGTACTGACAGTTTAGTGCATTTATTCATTAAGCGTCAATATTGCTGAACAAATATAAATAAAATATAGATGGAGACGCTTTAAAGGGGCAGCCACAGAAACATCTGGGTGAGATAATGAGGCTGGGAGAGATGTGAATGTTAATGAGCCTCCCAAGCTGCTACAAGAGCTGCAGCTCTAGGAAGCCGGCTCCAAGCACTGTGTTAACTTGCAGTGTATGGTTCTGCTCTGGGTTGACCGGAATGGTCCTGTGGAAGCTGCTTTAATTTGATTCTTGCCACTGCAGTAGGGTAGATCTTAGGTACCACTCAGCAGGATTCCAGATGAAGATACAAGAGAACGTCCCCCTCTGCCAACCTCGGGGGCTCTACAGATCTTCTTAAGAGACAGAAGAGCTCCTAAAGGGGTTTTCAGGGAGAAGTAGCTTCTTTCTTGAAGAGTTTAAAGCAAGTGATCTCTCTTGTGATGAGTATCATGCACATTCCAAGGAGTAACTTTTCTATTCAAGGACTATTGTTTGGAAAACCTCCTTGCCATGCATGCAAAAATGCCTGAACACACTTTTAAATGAGCTCCAGATGCTTGAGAGCCCTTGGCAGGGAGGCCCGGCACTTGCAGGAGGACTGTGTTTTCTCAGAGCTGTCTTTGTCGCTCTCTTTGCAGTGCACTGAGAATCACCCTCATGGCTTCTTGCTCGATTACTTCATCAGCCTCCAAACGCATCTCCCATTTTCCAATCTTGGGCCTTCACCCTCATCTTTTCCCATCTTTTTGGCAGAATGCTCTAAGAATGTGAGCCTCTCTATATCATTCCTCTGTCTACTACTTTTGGGTAGCATCTCACCTCTTTTGTGTTTCGAAGCC
>PVIC010006806.1:0-53055 GCA_004025085.1 Thryonomys swinderianus
CTGGGTGTGGAGACTCACGCCCGCCAGTCATCAATACCACATACCACAGTGCCGGGTGTGGTGGCGCACGCCTGTAATCCCAGCACTCGGGAGGCAGAGACAGAAGGATTGCTGAGTTCGAGGCTTGCCTGGACTACATAGTGAGCTCAGAGCCAGCCTGAACTACAAAGCGAGACCCTGTCTCAAAAAAAAAAAAAAAAGAAAAAGAAAAAGAAAGTAAAAGTGAAGAGATGCCCTGCAGAGCAAGTTTAGGCTGAGTAACAAAAAAGAGAGATTAAAAAATAAAATAAAATTATGTGCTATGTCTGGGTAAAGGTGTTATGGAAAGTCACAATAGCCTAGAAATCTTCTGTGTGTAAGGCTGTGGCAGATATTGTCCAAGGTTTTGTTTTACAGAGTCCTGGTAATAGTTTTGTAATAGATGAATGTGTGGGAAAGCTCCTGCTTTGGGTTCTCCTGACTCCATTTTGCCTGGTGTTGGCAGAAGTGAGTCCATTGTGATTCTGACAGCTTTTGTGGGTGGGGGAGGCTGAGGGTGTCGGCTGTGTCTGGCATGTACTGAGTCCTCAAAGTGATGGCTATTGTTACTGTACGTTACTGATGGTGTTGATACAAGAGCTAGGAAATTTCTCCAGGCTTGTTTTTCAAACTTCATGTAAGCCTGGTTAACTCCCTGTCCACAAGCCACCATTCTGGTTTGTCACTGATGTATTTAAAAAAGTATTTTTTGCTGGGCGTGGAGACACGCCCACCAACAATCAACACCGCATACCACAATGCCAGACGTGGTGGCTCACGCCTGTAATCCCAGCACTCGGGAGGCAGAGACAGGATTGCTGAGTTCGCGGCGGCTTGCCTGGGCACCATAGTGAGCTCAGGACCAGCCTGAACTACAAAAGCGAGACCCTGTCTCAAAAAAAAAAAAAAAAAAAAGTATTTTTTATTCAACCAAGGCCTTCCGCAACCTTTAAGAGCTCAACACAAATGCACACCCATCCTTTCAAACTCTTGATCTCTTCATTCAGATATCAACCCCATTGTATTTACAGTCCCTAAAATCCTATCTACCCCCACCAGCACCCATAGATTCTCTTAAAGTTCACACACACACTCAGACCATGGAGATGAGTATGATCACATCTGCACAATTCCCATTTGACAGGTGACAAGCTCCTGGGGTGGGATATGAGGGCTGGTTGTGTATAGATTCTGGGGCCTATAGTCTGCATTTTAATTTGTGGGGGAGGGAGGGCTACTGGAGATTGAACCCAGAGCTTTTACAGCCTCGATTTAGCTAAATTGTTAAAAATGCCCAGGCTGGCCTCAAATTTATAATCATCCTGCCTCAGCCCCTGAGTACCAGGACTACAGGTATGTATCCCATCACTTGATACATTTGAACATTTTAAAAGTGTTAGGGTGCGTGTGTGTGTGTGTGTGTGTGCGCGCACGCACGTGTGTATGTTCATGTATCCTGGGTACCTAGGAAGGACAAGAAGCTTGGCATCTCAAAAGCACATCAGCAACATTCCCATAATTTTCTTGATTTCCCGAAAGAGTCAGAGGTTGTCATTATGTGGAAATCTAGCAACTAAGGTAATTCTGCATGCTTGCAGGCTTTGAAGACATGGGGTCTTGGAAGCACTGCAAAGACTTCAGGCTGAACCCCTGGGGGTTCAGGGCCCCAGTCTAATGAGGGTTGCCTGAACCAAGTGGGGAAATGAACCACTTTGGAGCCTCTCATGATACAACAAACCTAGGGTTTTAAACAAGAAAATCTAGAGCACAAAAAGGAAAGAAAAAACCAGGGCTAAGAGTGGGTGGAGTGAAAAAACGATGTTCCTGCTGCTCTCAGGTTTCCTGTAAGAAATCCCAGCGGAGAAGACACTGCTGTCGGGGTAAATGAGTGGTGAGCTTTATAAACTAAGGGAGATGGAAAGCAGATTCCAGGAAACAGGCACAGAGGAATCTCATGGAAAGTTTTCAGTTTTAGTGTGAAACTGTCAAGCCTCTATGCTATTCTGGGAACTCAGGAGGAAAACAACAGGGAGAAAGACTGGAGGGCTCGAAAGGATCCAGGCAGCTCGAGGGAGAAAGAGCCTGCACCTTCGGGTACTTTGGAACTACACAGGGGTGCTGTTGACTCAGCCAGGTCCCCAGAAAGGGAGAAAGTGCCTGTGTGCCCACAGCCTCCAGTCATTCAAAATCCAGCAAGTATTCAACCTTGAGGACCTAGAAGTACTGGCTGAGCGTGAGTGGGTCACCATGGTTCCCAGCCCCACAGAGCTCACAGCCATTGAGGAAGTCATCACATTTGTGTTAAATGACAAAGAAAAAAGGTTCAGAGTGGGGGCCACTGTGGAGCTTCTAGAAGACCTCTCTATCCTGGGAAGAAAGGTTCAGATATAAAGAAAGTCGGGCTGAATTTCAAGCAGAGGCCTGGAGCTGAGAGAGCAGGGCTGTTCCAAAGAACTCCAAGGAGAGCAATTCTGGGGACAAGGGCGTAAGAAAAGACCGGATGGAAGCTTTCTCTTCTATTTTGGGTTATTTGTTTGCTTAGCAAATTTAGTAAGGCGAAGGGTGCATCTCCTAAGTGCCAGACAGCAAATTCAGCATTTTTTTGTTTATTTACAGAACAAATAAGTTCATCCCTGCTTAATGAGCTCCTGAGCAAGTGGCTGTGTCCACCCCTGATGCAGCAGAGCACAGAAGGAGCAAAGGCCTGAGGTGGAAGCCTGCAATGCAGTCTCAGCCAAGAGGAAGAGGCCGGAGTTTTAAGGAGCTCGAGCAGAGGGATGGAGCCCAGGCCTGAAGGAAGACCAGGCTGGTCTTCAGAATTAAGGTTAGTGGGAGAATAGGTCTGGAGAGATCAGTGCCCTGGAAAGAAGCCAAGGCCAGGTGGGAGAGGAGCCATCTCAGCACATTCTCTTCCATGCAGTCCAGAGGAAATAATTAACCTTGGGCCATAAGCACCGTTCAGGAATTTGAACCCTCCCTGAATAACAAGTAGGCCAGCACTCCCCCTGTGCAGCCCCATGGGAGAAAGGTGTCTCACTAGGTCCTCTCGGGACGTGTGCTGACCTGTGGTCACCTGCGCGCCAGCCACCTTGGCTTCCTACACATCCTGGGCACTGAAGAGAGGGGGTTGATGGCTCCCTTCTCCCTCAGATAATTTCTCTTGTTGAGGACCCCTTGGTCCCTCACAGATCCTGACTGCTCACAATGTCATCAGGAGGAACAGGAGGAAGGTAAGAGCCTCATCCCAGCCTAGTCACTGGTTCCCTGTGGTGACCTTCAGGCATGGCCTCACTCTCCCTAGAACTCAATTGCTTTTGAGATCTAGGCCCTCTGAGGGTGGGAAATGGACACAGAGCCAGGTGATTCTACCTGGATTTGGCCTTGGAGTGGGCAGGAGCAAGAGGACCTTTCTGATGGTGCGGCTGGCAGCAATCAGAGACGTGTAAGGCAAGAAAGTTTCCAGCCCTAGCTTGGGGTCCAGTGAAGCATCCACAGGAAGTGCTGTTCCAGCTGATACTCAACAGGTAAGCGGGAGTCAGTCAGGTGAAAGAAAGAGGAAAAAGTTTTCAGGTGCACAGACTAGCCTGAGCTAAGGCATGCAGAAACTGGATGTGTTCAGAGGAAACAAACTCAGGTTTAGTTGGGTGCAGTGCCACACACCTGCAGTCCTAGCACTCTGGGAAGCTGGGGTTAGAAGGTGGCAAGTTTGAGCCCCACCTGAACAATTCAGCAACCTAGTGAGATCCTGTCTCAAAAAAAACTTTTTAAGGCCTAGGAATGTAGCTTAGTGTGGAAGGTTCTGTGTTCCATTCTCAATACAAGAAAAAAATTTAGTCTGCAAGGAACTGGCCAGAGAGGACAGACCAGCGAGGAAGGATAGGTTTCAAAGTGAAAAAGTGACCCAGAAGCCCAGGGGAAACTGGATCAGCACAGTAAAACCAAGGACGTTAAGGTTTCACTGTAGTACAGAAGATGCAGGTGGTGGCCTGGCCAAGGGCAGGGTAGCAGCGGTGGGAAGGAAGAGACTCTCCTGGAGGCTGACAGAGTGTCGCAGGAATGGTTAAGGGAAAGATCACATGAGGGCCCAAGAGGACCGATTCTGAAGTGGAGGAGAAAAGGTTTACTTTCCACTCTGAATCCGGGGGTGCCAAAGAAGGAGGGGACAGAGAGAGAGAGATGAGAGAGATCTGAAACTCAAAGTATCAGTGTGGGTCCAGAAACAAGGCCCTAGAAATTGTACGGCTGCCTTGGAGAGAAATAGCCAGGAAAGGGAAGGGGACTCAGCAGCGCAAGAAGCAGGAAGAGAGATCCCAGAGGAGCAGCTAGCAATCCAGGTGGAGCAGTCCCAGAAGCCAAGGGAGCTTTCAAAGGGGATGGCACATACCTGTCATCTTAACACTTGGGAGATTGGAGCAGGAGGACTGAAAGTTTAAGGCCAGTATAGAGTGTGTAGCAAAACCCTATCTCAAAAATTGTGTGTGGGGGGGGGGAGGGTTAGCTCAGTGGTTCCGGCGCCTGCCTCACAAGCGCAAGGTCCTGAGTTCGATCCCCAGTAACCACATATAATGCTGGGTGTGTAGACACGCCCACCAACAGTCAACACCGCATACCACAATGCCGGACGTGGTGGCTCACGCCTGTAATCCCAGCACTCGGGAGGGCAGAGACAGGAGGATTGCTGAGTTCGCGGCGGCTTGCCTGGGCACCATAGTGAGCTCAGGGCCAGCCTGAACTACAAAGCGAGACCCTGTCTCAAAAAGCAAAAAAAAAAAAAAAAATTTGTGAGTGTGTGTGTGTGTGTGTGTGTGCGTGAATTTTTAAAAGAGATGAACTGCAACTAACACAGAGTGCCGAGAGGCAAAAGAACAGAATGCCTTTATCACTCTGAACAGGCTTGGGGGTGTGGAGGTTTTAAATGTGGCATTCTATAGCTGCAACCAGTTTCATTGTGACTAGACGGCTGTACCGGACTAAAAAGACTGTTCACTGCACACCCAAGTAATTACCTTTCACATGTGCCCCCAGGAGTTTCCTATACTGTTTGTGGTTTGTTAACTGCAGTGCTCCAGTTACCCACACGGTGGCGCCCAAAACTAACTCTGGACTTAATGGCCAGGTGGAGAAAATGGGTCAGTTTGGGAATCCTTGGTGTTCTAAGGGTAATTGTTCTGTGGAAGGAGGGGACTCCTAGATGCCTGGTGACCGGGACACACCCTCCATGCTCTCCAGGTTTCGATTAGAACACTTCTAGTGGTAGGAACTGACAAAAATAAACTCAATAACATACGCGGCAACCTTTGTCAGGGGGCCCCGATTTGAAAGGGTCCCAGGGCAGCAGCAGCTCATCCTGTGATCTGGGAGAGCCAAGGACGTCCCTCCCACTTGTCCATTAGGAAAAAAGGAGTCAGGAAGGAAGGAAGGACGCCCAGCCCAGCCCGTGGGACACAGAGTCACCCTGCAGGAGCCCTCTCCCGCCCAGCGTGGCCCTTCTCACAGCTCCCTCTGGAGGCCAAAGCTGGACCAGCAGGGACGAAGGCAGAGAGTTTGGTCATGCGCAAGTCTCCAGAAAAGCTGGGCACCCAGCCTAGACATTTACACCTCCCAGAGTGAGTGTCCCCTCTAAAGGTGAGAGATGGCTATGCTGTTCTCCAAAGCGATGCCATGTTCATTGCAAACCTTTTGTAGCATAAGTAAATACAAAGAAGATCCATGGAATTCCTGCTACATAGGCTGTTTTGGAGCTTTCTCCACTCCACTGTCTTTGTTAAGCAACTTTCAGAGATATAAAATTCTCACCTTCCACCTTGACCCGACTATGTGCTATGCGACCCCGCCTTCTCTCCTCCAGCCTACATGATTCAAATACAACAAGCTCGTTCCCACCTCCTCACCTTTGTCTTTGCTGTTCTCTTTCTGGAACACTTTCTCTGGATTAACCCACTGCTGTGTCTTCATTGTCATAGGCCTCAGCTCCAAAGTCACTGCTTCAGAGAAGACTTCCTTGACCACCATGACTAAAGCAACACCTCAGTCCCATCTCTTCCAGCCTCATCACCCTGCTCACAGCTCTTCTCTCCCTCTGCCCCTGAATCTCCATTGTCTGTCCCCGCTTTGGCTGTAGCATAAACTCCAAGACAGCAGGGACCTCGCTGTCTACCTACCTGTCTACCTTGCTGTCTACCACTGGTCTACCACTGTGTCCCCAGAATCCTGCGTGATGCCAGGAACATAGAGATGCCCACTCCCTGCCTGATCTCCATCTTCAGTGGCCTTGGAATATCTCAGGGCCTGCGTGAACCCCTCTGCCCTCTCCCTCTCTGTCTCACCCATGGGCTGTGTAGTCTACTAGCCCAACTTACACCAGCCACTGCTCCATATATCAGGCCAGGATCTTTTCCTGCATGAGCAACTATTTCTTTGGGATAAACTTCTCAAAGGGAATGACAGGCCGAGAGGTAGATTTCCTGTTGACACTGGATACATACACACTGACAACAGTACTGTGAACCACTACAGCTAATCCCTCCTCTTTTGAGGAATTTACTAACACACTGTGTTCATCACTGCCCATCTCAGAAGCACACAAAAAAATTATATCTCAGTTGGGCATGAGGAT
Organism: Thryonomys swinderianus; assembly: GCA_004025085.1. Classification (NCBI taxonomy): domain Eukaryota; kingdom Metazoa; phylum Chordata; class Mammalia; order Rodentia; family Thryonomyidae; genus Thryonomys; species Thryonomys swinderianus. Next base: position 6,635 of record PVIC010006806.1, read on the forward strand.
GTAAACCTGTGACCCCAGTACTCTGAGAGACTGAGGCAGGAAGGTAGCAATTCTGAGACCAGCCTGCACAATTTATCAAAACCATATGTCAAAATTTTTTTTAAAATTATAATACAAATAAAAGAAGGGCTGGAAGTATAGCTCAGTACCAAGGCCTTGAGTTCAACCTTCAGTCACACACACACACACACACACACACACACACACAGGAACTTTCCTCATTGTTTCTGTTTATATTGCTTTGCTTATTAATGAAATGAAGTATCTCTTTAAATTGCCTTTTTTTTTTTTTTGAGTCAGTCTCATCAAGCGTGGTGGTGCATCCCTATAATCGCAACAATTGGGAGGCTGAAACAGGAGGATCATTCAGAGACTGAGGCCATCCTAGACAACATAGTGAGCTCAAGGCCAAACTGAGCTACATAATGAGAACTATGAATTACATAATGAGACTCTGTCTCAAAAACAAAAAAGAGCGGGCCAGAGGGTTAGCTCAGTGGTTTCGGTGCCTGCCTCGCATGCACAAGGTCCTGAGTTTGATCCCCGGTAACCACATACAATGCTGGGCATGGAGACTCACGCCTGTAATCCCAGTGCTCGGGAGGCAGAGACAGGAGGATTGCTGGGTTCGAGGCTTGCCTGGGCTACATAGTGAGCTCAGGGCCAGCCTCAACTACAAAGCAAGACTCTGTCTCAAAAAAAAAAAATTACACAAAGAGAGAGAGAGACAAGGTCTCACTATGTGTGGTGGAGGCTGGCCTCAAACTCACTGCAATCCTTCTGCCTCAGCCTTCCAAATGCTGGGTTTACAGGTGTGAGCCACCACACCTGGCTCTCAAATTGCAATTTTTTTCTTTTTTTTTTTTTTGAGACAGTGTCTCACTTTGAAGTTCAGGCTGGCCCTGAGCTCACTATGTAGCCCAGGCAAATCTTGAACTCAGCAATCCTCCTGCCTCTGCCTCCGAGTGCTGGGATTACAGGTGTGAGCCACCACGCCCGGCACTCTGGTAAGTGGTACTGATTATGGGTGAGCGTGAATCACTATCCCCAGTATTGTTGTATGTGGTTACCGGGATTGAACCAGGGACCTTGCGCTTGCTAGGCAGGCACTAGAACCACTGAGCTAAATCTCTGGCCCTCAAATTGCAAATTTAATAATGAATAGACGAGCAGGCAAAACACCAGAAAGAAGTGGCTCCAGAAACCACAAGGAGGAGTGGCAAAGACTGGATTTGAATGTGAGAAAGCATTTTTGGCCTTTCCCCACTGACACACACATCAGGGGAAGTAGGGTCCAGGCTGGGGCTGGAGAGGTGGCAAAGCTGGACACAAGTGCAGACACGCAGTCCCATACTTAACACTCTCAAGTCTGCCCCTGCCCTCACCACACACTGACGTGCTCTAGCATGCCACTGGAGGAGAGGGGCAGGGTCTCGCTACATGGTTCAGGCTGCTGCCTCTCAAAGCAAGGTCCAGACTCTGATTCTGGTATTAAAAAAAAAAAAAGGGCCAAAGATTTAGCTCAGTGGTTCTGGTGCTTGCCTTGTAAACACAAAACATAGTTCAGGCTGGTTCTGAACTCACTATGGAGCCTGGACTGGTACCATACTTGTGGCAATCCTCCTGCCTCAGCCTCCTGAGTGCTAAGATTATGGGCATGTGTACCATGCCTGGCTTAGCAGGCCACTGTCTCCAGCTCAGATGCTTCTATTTTCTATCTACATCTCCTGTTCATCCCCCTCAAGACCTCAGAACCCTCAGATGCTATCTGCTCAGATGGCCATGTCATCTTCTCCCTAACCCTGAGCCTCCAGCCTCCTGATTCTATTGGAAAACCATCACCCCCCACCCCGATCCAGAGCGCCTGCATCAGCCAGAATGCTTCCTTCTCTCCAGACCCATATCCCACGGGTCACCAAGACCTGCACTGTACCTCTGGGACATGCCTAGAATGTCTCATGCTCTCTGGCCCCACTACTTCAGTCTGGATGCAGGCCAGTGTCAGCTAGAAATGCTAGTAACCTTCTCGCTATCCAATCCCACCCCACGCCCATGGCCTTTATAAACTTTGCAAAGCACAGATTTGACCACAAAATCCCCCAGCTGAACTCCTGGCTCCCCATCACCCTGAGAGCGAAATGACACTCCTCAGCCCAGCACCCAAGGGCCCTCCTAAGTGGCCCATTCCACAATGCACACGTGCACAATTCTGCAGCTCTCTAGCAAAGGAACCTGTTCCTCCTCCTGAGCCTTAAATCCTACTTGCTGTCCTAACTGCTCCAAGGAACTGTGCCCACCTTCTTAGGGAGCCCCAGACAGGCGGTGCCTAGAGCCCCTTCCCCATCAAGCCCTGCCTAACCAGCACACACACACTCACACCAATGGACACACAGACAAAGTAACGCTCACATATGTATGCACTCAGGTTTGGTGACAGAAGGCGCAGGGTGAGCTTGTTCCGACTGTGAACCCCTGTGGGCAGGGGCAGAGGTGGCCTCACCCTAGTCTCCCCAAGGAGGGCAGGCACACAGCGGGCATTCCACAAATGTTTGCTGAATATCTGGGGAAGAGTGAATGATGTGGCCACAGGCACAGCGTCCCTTCGAGGAAAGCAGGGGGCCTGCATACCAGACAGCTGCAGCCCAAGGGTTATGTGAGTGGGGCAAAGGAAGCCTCGGGTTTTCTGGATTCTTGGAAGCTTAATTTCCCAAAGGGGAACGAGCAGTGCCATATGTGAGCACCCATGGCTCACTAGGCTTCTCACCACCCTCTGCCATCTGTGGGAGACTTTTCTCAGGCCCAAGTCTGCTGCTCCAAGAATGCGAACTGTTCGCCAGAAGTGCCCGCGGTTCCTTGTCACACTCCAGCCTCCAGCCCAGTGCTGGGCAGAGGATGTGTTCCGGGAGCAACGCCTGATAGGGCTGAGCCAAACCGACTATGACTCAGGGAGCTGAAGCTCAGACTCAGCCCTCCCTCAACACACTGCTGTGGAAGGTTTCCCGAGCCGCAGGTATCTGCTCTGCGAAGAGGGTTTTGACTATGTATTTCCCAGCCCAGCTCACCATCTGCTGGGGAGGGACCCAGGAGGTTTCCAGCACCCTAAGGTTCCTGGGGCAGGGGGAAAGTCAATTTCTCCCTGGTCTGTCTGGCCACAGACAATAGGCAGTGATCAGGGTTCAGGGCAGTTGAGTGGGAAACCACGTGACACAGGTGATGGGCGACACTGGAGATACTTCCAAGTGGGTGGAGAGGGTGGCATCCCAAGTAGAAGAGAGACTGGGAGAAAAGGCAGACCCAGAACTATAAGCAGGCTCGTGTACTAGAAGCCAGGGCAGCACAGGCCAGGCACAAAATAGATGGAAAATAAGGAAGTGAAGTCATCAGATCTCACAGTCTACACTTATCCTGAGAGCAATGGGAAACCAATGAAGCTTTGTAAGCAGGAGATTGATATGATCTCATTCAAGACTCAAAGGATCACTTTTCAGCCAGCCAAGGTGGCAGATGCCTGTAATCCCAGCATTCTGGGAGGCTGAGGCAGGAGGATCACAAATTCAAGTTCACCCTGGGGCAATCTAGTGATTTAAAGACATTGTCACAGAAAAAGAAAAGAAGCTGGGGGCTCAGTGGTGCTGCCACCTACCTTGCAAGCATAAAGTTGTGAGTTCAATTCCTGGTACCATGAAAAAAAAAGAAAAAGAAAAAGATCTTTGAGACAGTGCCTATTTTTGCAGTGAAATTTGGCCTTGAATTTACTTTGTAACCCAAGCTGGCTTCAGACTAATAGTGATCCTCTTGCCTCAGCCTTCAGAGCGCTGAGATCACAAGCATGTGCCACCACACCTGGCTTTTTTTTTTTCTTTTTTTGAGACAGGGTCTCACTTTGTAATTCAGGCTGGCCCTGAGCTCACTATGTAGCTCAGGCAAGCCTCGAACTCAGCAATCCTCCTGCCTCTGCCTCCTGAGTGCTGGGACTACAGTCATGAGCCACCATGCCCAGCATGGTGGGGTGTAGTACTTGTTGTTGGTAGGCATGAGTCACCATGCCCAATATCATCATTGTATGTGGTTACCGGGATCAAACCAGGGGCCTTGTGCTTGCTAGGCAGGTGGCAGAACCACTGAGCTGAATCTCTGGCCCAACCTGGCTTATTTTTTGAGACAGGGTCACCTTATGTATTTCAGGTTGTCTTTGAAATCAATGTAGAACAAACTGGCTTTGAACTCATTCTTGCCTCGCCTACCTAAATTCTGGGATGACAGGCACTACCCACCATCCCTGACTTCACTTCTTTCTTTTCCTTTCTTTCTTTCTTTTTTTTTGTTTTGCTTTTTGAGACAGGGTCTCGCTTTGTAGTTCAGGCTGGCCCTGAGCTCACTATGGTGCCCAGGCAAGCCGCCGCGAACTCAGCAATCCTCCTGTCTCTGCCTCCCGAGTGCTGGGATTACAGGCGTGAGCCACCATGTCCGGCATTGTGGTATGCGGTGTTGATTGCTGGTGGGTGTGAGTCTCCACACCCAGCATTATATGTGGTCACCGGGATTGAACTCAGGACCTTGCGCTTGTGAGGCAGGTGCCAGAACCACTGAGCTAACCCTCTGGCCCCTTTCTTTCTTTCTTTCTTTCTTTCTTTCTTTCTTTCTTTCTTTCTTTCTTTCTTTCTTTCTTTCTTTCTTTCTTTCTTTCTTTCTTTCTTTTTCTTTCTTTCTTTCTTTCTCTTTCTTTCTTTCTTTCTTTCTTTCTTCCTTCCTTCCTTCCTTCCTTCCTTTCTTTTTCTTCCTTCCTTCCTTCCTTCCTTTCTTTCTTTTTCTTTCTTCCTTCCTTCCTTCCTTTCCTTTTTTTTGTGGGGGGGAGAGAGGGTCTCACTATGTGGTTCAGGAACTCATAATGATCCTCCTGCCTCAGGTCCCAAGTACTGGGTTTATAGCAGTGTATCAAAATAAAATTTTAAAAGGGAGGAGGTAACTCAGTGTGAAGGCCCTGGATTTAATTCCTAGTACTATCAAAAAAAGAAAAAAAATGAGGATTTAGCCAGATGCAGTGCAAGACTCCTACCTATTCAGGAAGCAGGCAGATAGATCATCGGTTCAAGGACCCCAGTGTAGTGGAACACATCTGTAACCCCAGCACTCAGGAGGCTGAGGCAGGAGTATAACTGTGAATTCAAGGCCAGTCTGAACTACATAGGGAGACCCTATCCCCTGCCCCCTCCAAAAAAAACATTAAGAAGACAAAATCAAAATGAATGGGCATCATTCTAGCAAACTAAGAAGCTGAGGCAGGAGGATCACAAATCTGAGCTCAACCTGGGAAACTTTATCACTTAGAAGACCACATCTCAAAATTAACAAGAAAAGGGCCAGAGATTTAGCTCAGTGGTTCTGGCACCTGCCTAGCAACCACAAGGTTTTGAGTTCAATCCCCAGTAACAACATACAATACTGGGCATACTGACTCATGCCCACCAGCAATCAGTACCACATACCACAATGCTAGGCATGGTGGCTCACATCTGTAATCCCAGCACTTGGAGGCAGAGGTAGGAGGATCAATAAGTTTGAGGCTTGCCTGGGCTACATAGTGAGCTGAAGGCCAGTCTGAACTACAAAGCAAGACCCTGTTTCAAAAAAAAAATTAACAACAACAAAAACATGGGTTTTTAGCCGGGCATGGTGGCTTATGCCTGTAATCCCAGCACTTGGGAGGCAGAGGCAGGAGGATTGCTGAGTTCGAGGCTTGCCTGGGCTACATAGTGAGCTTAGGGCCAGCCTGAACTACAAAAGCAAGACCCTGTCTCAAAAAAAAAAAAAAAAGGGTTTTTGTGTTTTGTTTTGTTTTGTTTTGTTTTTGAGACAGGGTCTCGCTTTTGTAGTTGAGGCCGTCTCTGAGCTCACTATGTAGCCCAGGCAAGCCTCGAACCGAGCAATCCTCCTGTCTCTGCCTCCCCAGTGCTGGGATTACAGGCGTGAGCCACCACGCCCAGCACTGTGGTATGTGGTATTGATTGTTGGTGGGCATGAGTCTGCACGCCTAGCATTGTATGTGGTTACCAGGGATTGAACTCAGGACCTTGCACTTGTGAGGCAGGTGCCGGGACCACTGAGCTAACCCTCTGGCCCAACAAAAACATGTTTAAAAAGTTGGGAAGTGGGCTGGAGGGTTAGCTCAGTGGTTCCGGCGCCTGCCTCGCAAGCGCAAGGTCCTGAGTTCGATCTCCTGAGTTCGATCCCTGGTAACCACATATAATGCTGGGTGTGGAGACATGCCCACCAACAATCAACACCGCATACCACAGTGCCGGACGTGGTGGCTCACGCCTGTAATCCCAGCACTCGGGAGGCAGGGACAGGAGGATTGCTGAGTTCGTGGCGGCTTGCCTGGGCACCATAGTGAGCTCAGGGCCAGCCTGAACTACAAAGCGAGACCCTGTCTCAAAAAGCAAAAAAAAAAAAAAAAAAAAAGAAAGAAAAAAAGTTGGGAAGTATAGCTCAGTGTGAAAACCCTGGGTTCAATTCCCAGTACAGAAGGGAAAGGAAAAAGAAAAGAAAAGGTGGCTAGGATAGGAGAGAGGATATTCAGGGACCTCTGAAAATTCCTTAAACCACCCACCTCTAAATATGAGGGGCTCCAGGAGGCAGGATCTGGGGAGGAAGGTGAAAGGGGGAGGGTTCAGGACGACAGGGATGAAAAGGGCCAGGACATCTGATCACTGGAAGGGTGGGGGTGGCATGGTCCTTCCACACAGTGTGAGGTTGGTCAGCTGTCAGCTCCATTTCCACACACTCCTGGGGAAGGCCAACATACACCCTCAGTTTTGGAAACCATGAAGCTCTCGCCCCCATGGCTAACGTGCCCTAAATCTGTATACCTAGACCCTACCAGCATCCCCATTGATGCCCTAAGAACAAGGCATAAGAATCCCCAGAAACCAGTACTCCACGTGTGGTGGATGCATGCCCTGGCTAGGAGCCCAGTCTTAGCAGCTAGCTGGGCTGTCTGATCCTACAGTGGGAGACGGCTGGCTGAAAAGGCAGAGAGAAATGAATGGCAGCGTCTGGACCCAGATGTCAGATGGCTAGACTTACAGCCTCCCAGTTGCCTTCCCAAGAACTGGCCCTGATCCTTTCCTCCAACCAACCCAACAGCTCCAGGACCTGTTTCAGATGGTCACCGACAAGGAGCCTGAAAGGCCTCTAGAGCAGTACGATTGTAGGGAGAGGAAGACTAGGAAGGGCTCCCTAGTGTCCCCCTTTTAAGGTCTGTGCGCGATTCCCAGAAAAACCCGCGCTGTTCCCTCGGACGCCCCCAAGATCTCCTGTCCCCACAAGCCAGTGGGTGACCGGGCGGCCACAGCCTGACTGGACACCGCGAGGGCGGAGCGAGTCGTGGGCGCCTCCCGGGGTGCTGAAGCCCGGGGAGCGCAGGGGGTGGGGCCCAGCGGGCCGGGGAGGGGCGAGGCGGCCGGGCGGCGGGGAGGGGCCGGCGCCAGCGGCGGCGCCAGCGGCAGCTGCAGCGCGACCAGGCCGGGCAGCAGCACCGAGAGCCCCAAGAGCGCGAGGTCTCTCAGCCAGCGCAGCCATGTGAGTGTCGGCACGTTTCCGGGGACCGCGGCCCGGGCAGGGGTCGGGAGCGGCGGTTCCGGTGCCTCCCGATCGGCGCCGCCCGGTGGGCCGTGATCTGCGGCCGGGTCCCATCTCACGGGTTCCCGGGACCCCGGACGCGCCGCGTCTTTCCTCCCCTCCCCCCGGGCGCAGAGGACGCAGCTTCGCCCACAAAAGCCGCCGCCTGCGGGCCTGCCGCGCCTGCCGCGCTCTGCCTCCCTCCCTCCCTCCCACAGCTGGGCCTTGGCGGCCGGTGCCCGGCTCGGATGGGCCAGGCCTGGGCCTGGATCGGGCGCCCTCTGCGAGTCCCGCGCCGCGGAGGGGGCGGCCTGGGGTGCAGCTGGCCTCGGATGAGCATATCTTGCTGGCCCAGCGGCGGGGCTAAGCCGCTTTGGGGCCGGGGCGAGGTGACTGAGCTGTCCAGGGATCGTGTTCTGCGCCCCGCAAATTGTCTTGGCGCGGTCTGGGGACACACTCTGGCCCTGGAAACGGGAGCTGCTGTGGTGACCCCGAGAACAGCGAGGGCTGGTCACCCTGCAGAACTGGTTTGGGGAAGGGGCTGCTCACCAGGGGAAGAGGGCGGGCCAAGTCAGCCCCAGCACCCCTTTACCCTCCTTCCCCAGCGAAGCTCAAGTGGCCTAGTTCAAGTGGCCTCTCGTACTGACGCTTCAAACCATTTCTGACGGGTGTCCAGCCTGGCTCCTGAGTACCCACTACGTGCATCTAACAGTAACGGTGACCAGGCCATCTCCTGGGGGCCGTGCCCCGGGCTTGTGGGTTTTGGGAAGGTTATGACCAGCTGGCAAATGCAGAAAAGCTCCGAGAGGTCCGTAAGATTCTCAAGGTCACACCTGTGATTTAGGGGGAAGAGGACTGAGAGCTGAATCCCTGCCCTGAACCATCCACTTCCATAGTGTTGACCATGGCAGGGATGGTGGTGAGGATGTGCAATAATTGGAATTGAAGTACAATACACTGCAGCGGGACAAACAGGACTGGCACAGCTCCCTTTTCCACCTCTCTGCCCTTTCTGGGTCTTGGGAGCAACAGCTGGAGAGGAGCTGAATGAGCAGTCCCAGGGCCCTCGGCTTGGGTGGGAGTGAGGGCAGTATGCAGGATACCAGGCTGGGTGGGGGCCAGGTTGGATGGGGGCCAGGCTGGGTTCTGCTTGGTGGAAAAGACAGAGGAGTGTGCGGGTGAGTGAGTCACCGCTACCCAGCTCCCTCGCCACCGCTCAGAGAACCCAAGCCAGGCAGACCGGAGAGGCCTGCCCACTGCCTCGGCAAGCGGCGGGACAGGGAATGTGACCAGCTGACCAGGGAGGAGGCCGGCAGGAAGTGAGGCCACCCGGACGCCTCCACCCGGTTCCGGGGTGGGGGGTCCCAGGCCACACAGCCCCCTGCCTCCTTCCCTACCCATTTTGGTTGGCAGCTGCGGGTGACGTCAGCAGCCGATTGGGGCAGTTGCCATGGAGAAGGGCAGGCTCGGAAAGACCCTCTTTCCTTGCTGCCGCCCTTTCCCTGGGTTATTTTTAGCATCTGTTTACCTCGGTTAGGGGTGGCCCAGAGGCTGGATGGGACGGACCGGGGACTCCCTGAGAGAGGACTGGCCTGGCATATTCGCAGTGAGCCAAGAAAGTCCAGTGGCTGCTCCTTCTGCCCCACACTAGTGTGTCAGTCTTGGCGCTTAGGGAGTACTGGGTTCTGGAAACTGAGGTCTTGCAGATGGTGAGCTGGCTGTGCTGCAAGCCCCAAACTTTTAGAACCTGGAATTTGGTTCTTTGCCATGTCAACAGACTGTAGGGATGACATGCGCTTAGGGACCCCAGCCTCTCTTATCAGCCAGCCGCAGTGGGGTGTGGTGGCCCACCCACGCCTGTAATTCTAGCACTGTGGGGGAGGCTAAGGCAGAAGACTGCAAAGAATCAGCCCAACCTTGGCAATTTAACAATTCAGTGAGACCCTGCCTCAAAAACTCAGGGGCTAGCCGGGCGTGGTGGCTCACGCCTGTAATCCCAGCACTCGGGAGGCAGAGACAGGAGGATTGCTGAGTTCGAGGCTTGCCTGGGCTACATAGTGAGCTCAGAGCTAGCCTGAACTACAAAGCAAGACCCTGTCTCAAAAAAAACCTGAGGGGCTAGCTGGGTGTGGTGGCTCACGCCTGTGATCCCAGCACTCAGGAGGCAGAGACAGGAGGATTGCTGAGTTCGAGGCTTGCCTGGGCTATATAGTGAGCTCAGAGCTAACCTGAACTACAAAGCGAGACCCTGTCTCAAAAAAAAAAAAAAAACTAAGGGGCTAGGCTGGGCGTGATGCCACACGCCTGTAATTCCAGCAATTGGGATAGTAAGGCAGGACGATTGCCATGAGTTTGAGGCCAGTCTGAGTTAATATAGTGAGTTTAAGGTCTGCATGAACTACATAGTGAGACCTTGTCTCAAAATTAATAAACAAAGGCAATCCTCAAAATTGGAAAAAGAAAGAAAAGAAACCCTCCACCACTGATGCAACCCCTCTCCCTTAGTTGAAAGGATTCAGCCTTTTCCATTCACTCATAGAAGAGGAGATCTTGTCCATCTACACAAACACACATAAACCAGCTGAGCCAATAGCTACATATACTGATGGTTCCTGTGGGACTAGGAGTTAGGTGGCAGCAGAACCTCAGCCAAGGAAGGGAAATCCACATACTCCGAGTCCAGCGACACAATGGACCTCCATCCTGCCCCATCCCTAGGGAGTAGAATCCCACTTGCTGATGACATCTGACATAATTAGCAAGTGGGGAAAGGGAGAATCTTAGGTAGGTAGAGGCACCTGGGCAGACACAGCCTTGAACTCTCCCCCTGCAATACAGCAGGATCCTGTTCCCTGTGTCCAGACAGTCCAGCTTCCCTACTCAGCTCCCTCCCCTTTCATTTCCTGGGGACCCAGGCCTTGGTGGAGGGCCCAGTTAGGAGTGAGCCAAGCAGACAAGTCCCGGCCCCCACACAGTTCTATGTGGTGGGGACACAGACCCTAAAGGAGAACTGACAACTAAGTTATGTGGCCTGGGGGATGAGAGACAGGAAGCTTCAGAGATACCAAGAAGGGGAACCGATCCAGAGCAGGCTTCCTGGAGGAAGAAGCTGGAGGGTCAGACTTGAAGGACAGAGAGTTCGTTAGTCCAAGAACAGTGGAAAGAGAGTATAGGACCAATGAGACATGCTGGCAAACCTTGTAAAATCCCCAACCCCGGTATTTCAGTTGTTGAAAAGGGGAGGGAAGGTACAGGCCCAGAAGGGTCCTGTAAGGCACAGAGTTAGAGCTTTAGCTTGGGGCAGAGGGTGGATGTGAATGTCTCACAAGAATCCACAGAGAGGTATATTAAAGAATCACAGTCCTGGGCTGGAGACGTAGCTCAGTGATAGAGTGCTTGCATAGCATATACAGAGCCCTGGGGTGAACCCCTAGTACTCTAAAATAAAGTAATTAATTAAATGCTGTGGTTTAAAACAGAAAAGATTTACAACCCTGTTGGGTGTGGTGGTGCATGCCTGTAATTCCAGCACTCTGGAGGCTGAGGCAGAAAGACCTCTAAAAGTTAGAGGTCAGCCTGGGCTATGTGGAGAATTCAAGGCCAGCCTGAACTACAATGAGATCTGGCTCAGGAAAAAAAAAGGTTTATCATGCTGGGGTAAGAGAGTCTGACTTTGAATCTTGACTGCCACTTACCAGCTCTGTAATCTCAGGGTAATTAATAATAACAATAACAACAATTAGTATTTGTTGTGTTAACAGTGAATAGTGTGTACCCCAACTTCCCTATTCCCATATACAATTCTTCCTTCCTCAAGCACTCTTTACAGAGGGAAGTAACTATATACATATAATATATTGTATTTATAAATATTTACATATGTTTGTAATATATATTTATTTTTTATTTTTATTTTTTGAGTCAGGATCTTGCTATGTAGTTCAGGATAGCTTTGATCAACACAGTCCAAATTGGCCTCACACTCTGATCCTCCTATCCCAGTCTCCTGAGTATAGGATTCCAGGCAGGCACCACCAGTCCTGGTTTATCCTCATTTTATGGGTACCTGAAGCCCAAAAGAAGTTATCTTGTCCAAGGCCATATAGCATGTTAGCCTCAAGTTTCTTGGCTGTAAAGTACGTTTAACTGGATTTAAACTCATAGAATTGTTTCTGGAATTAAATGAAATAGTGTCAAGTAGAGTGTGTGGCATAGAAGGCACTTAAAAAAGTATAGCTTTTTTTTTTTTTAAAGTACAGGATTTTGGCATTGTCAGGTAACTAGAACTTCCAGATGAAAGTGTTGTTTCTGAATTACCAACAGATCACTGTGGGTTGGGGGGAAAACAGGGAGTCTATTAGGAGGCAGTGGTAAGGTTCTAGAGACTGGGGGTGGTGGTGAGGGGACAAATTCCAGGTACATATAAAGGCTGACCCAGCAGGAACGGGTACCTAATTAGATGTGAGGGAAACTAACCGAGGTGCCCAGAATGGCTCCCAGTCTCTGTCCTGGCCAGCTAACACCACGGAGAGAGCTGGGTGTTAGGCACCATGTCTGCATCAGCACTCCAGGAGACTAAGACCAGAGGATGGTGCTCACTTCGGCAGCACATATACTAAGACCGGAGGATGGAAAGTTGGAGTCCACCCTGGGGAACTGAGACTCAGTGAGACTGAATTAATAAAGATTGTGGGGGCTGGGAAGGTAACAGTGCAAAATCCCTGTGTTCAACCCCTGTGCAAAGCGGGCTGGAGAGTAGGGAGAGCTCTGAGGAGAAAAGTAGTAAATTCAGTTTGGAGACCTCAGTCTCTGCACACCCTCTTACAGCCCGCTGTACACTATCAGCTTGTTGGGAAGCTTGTATCAAACATGGGGATATGGGACAGAACCCCTGCAAGGAAAAAAAATGTGTGGCTAGAGAGATGGGTGAAAAAGCAAGAGCATGCTGGGTCTTGAAACTCAAGAGAAGGGAGGCACCAAGTCAAAAGCTTTACTGAGATCAAACAGGGTAAGAACTCAACATTAGACATGGGGTTAATTCACCAATAGGGCAGTCACTGGTGACCTGGCCTGGACCAATCAGGGGAGCAGTGAGTGCAGAAGGCCACCAGAATGGGAAGAGGAGAGCTGGGTGTGGTGAGGAAATGGAGAATGGAGGTAAACCACTCTTCCAGAAGCTTAGCTCTGAAGTGAAGGGAGAGTTGTGGGTGCTGATAGATGCACAGCAGTTGAGAGGCCAAGACAGGAGGATCACTTTGAGTTAGAGGCTGGCCTGGACACATAATGGGTGAGTTCAAGGTTAGCCTAAACTAGTAAGATATCAAAAAAAAAGAAAAACAGATAGGGTGAGGAATGTGGGTAGATGGGGCAACACACAAGGCTCACAGAAGATCTTTTTTTTTTTTTTTTTGTAGTTATTTATTTACTGTGGTTGGTGCTGGGGAACAAACCCAAAAGCCTGGAATATGCTGAGTACATATTCTGCCACTGAGCTATACGCTGGTTCCCTGTAGGTATTTATTTTTTTGAAACAGGGTCTCGCTTTGTAGTTCAGGCTGGCCCCTGAGCTCACTATGTAATCCAGACTAGCCTCAAACTCACAGCAATCCTCCTGCCTCTGCCTCCGAGTACTGGGATTACAGACGTGAGCCACCACGCCCAGCACTGTGGTGTGTGGTCCTGAGGATTGAACTCTGGACCTTGCACTTGCCAGACAGACACTGGAACCACTGAGCTAAATCCCCAGTTCTCCTGTAGTTATTTATTTAAACTCAACTTCATGTTGAAATATGTTCTGGGCTGGGGGTGTAGTTCAGTGGTGCTTCGCCTGCCTGGCAAGTGGAAGTGGAAGGTCCTAAATTGGATCCCCAGTACTATACACACACAAGTCCGCATGCGTGCACGCACGCACGCGCGCGCACAACCACACACACAAAGAATGAATGAAAAATAGATAACTGCACAAAACAATATGGAAGTATCATTTTTTTTTAATGGGATCAAACTTGGGACCTTGTGCTTGATTGGCAGGTGCCACAAGCACTGAGCTAAATCCCTACCCCTTTTTCTTTTTCCTTTTTTTTTTTGAGTCAGTCTTGCTTTGTAGTTCAGGCTGGCCCTGAGCTCACTATGTAGCCCAGGCAAGGCTTGAACTCAGCAATCCTCCTGCCTCTGCTTCCTGAGTGCTGGGATTATAGGTGTGAGCCACCATGCCTGGTATTGGTATATGTGGTTACTGGGGATCAAACTGGGGATTTTGTGCTTGCTAAGCAGGTGCTGGAACCACTGTGTTAAATTTCTAGCCCAGGGTTGTTGTGTTTTGAAGAGAGCACAAAGGGTCTTCCAAAGTGCTGACAATGTTCTATTTCCTACTCTGGGTTCTGTTTCCTAATCCTGCATTGATTCTGTTGCAAAAATATTCTCAAGCTGTACACTCATTAAATATATGTTTTGTGTATGTGTGTGCAATGTATATGTACTTTTTTTTTTAGTTGGAGTCTCACTATGTTGTCAGATATCAAACTTGTGACCTTGCACTTGTGAGGCTGGCACGGTGCCACTGAGCCAAAGCCCTATTTTTCATTGTTTTTGCTGTATAATAATTCTGTTATTTATTGACCGGCATTTGGATAGTTTCCACAGTCATTTTCTTTTTTTTCATGCAACAGTAACTTGAGCTTGTTGATGATTTGTGGATCAAATCTGAAACACCCATCTTCTGTGGGACAGGAGAGAGAGACTGGGGTCATACAGAAGGATTCATTAGGTGGGAAGAGAGAGCTTGGCTAAGGTGAAGAATTTTCCTGTTTCCAGCCAGACTGCTGTGCAAAGACCTTTGGCCACCAGGCTGTGTGCAGGTGCAGTGAAGATAGGGAGTTGGGTTGCAGGACTGGTTGCTGGCAGGTAGCGAAGGCATAAGTGCTGAAGACATGAGAAGCAAGCAAGTGATGATGGAAAAGTGGCTGTAGATCCAGGCTGGGAGGAAGATATGTGAGGAAGATAGGAAAGAGAAGGTAGGAGGAAGCTGGCAGAGAGAAAGAAGACAGAGGAGAACTGTGAACTCCATGCAGGGTGATGTCTGTGAAATTCTGGGCTGCATTTCCCATCACTGGCACATCAGTGCATAGCTGAATAAATGAGATGACGACTAGGGACCAGAGGTCTCAGGTAAAAAGCCAAGTGAGGAGAGGGTATGATAGACTGGAGGTTGTACGCAATGTCGAGACTTAGCAAAGGGGCATTCCTGGGCAGGTGATAAGGTTGTGGTGTTCCCTATGGGGAACTGCTGGGGGGGCAATTCATGGAAATTGATAGATCACCAATGGGTACATGGTACCCAGTCTTCAGGGAGTTAGGGAAGGATAACATTCCTTGGGCTCATTGTAGCTGAATCTGTGGAGTTGGTGGGTTTATTGCAACTGCAGACCTTTGGCCGCACCCTGCGTTGGAAGGAAGTTATGCTCACCACTGTGCCACTGTACCACTGTACCACGAAGGCCGCCTCCGACCCTGGGTTGGGGAAAAAGAAAACACAATGTGACAAAATTGGTCCTCAAGGAGGAGGATTGTTTCTGGGATGAAGGAGCAGCCAGCCCCTTCAAGGTCAAGGGATTGGTGTCAGTGGACCTAGCACATAGTGGCCTCTATCCATGTGGAGATGAAGAAAGGATATTCAAGAGATACAGGAGGCAGAAAAGAGCTAGCACCAAGGATATTCAGGGCCTGAGGAGCCCAAGTGAGTCTGGAGCTAGAAGGATGGAAGGTCTCAGCTCTAGGATGCAGCTTCCACTAGAGAGGAGGTACTGGCTAGAGACTTATTTCCCCTGAGCCTGGGAGGACAGTGAGCATCCAGACCAAACATCCTTTTTGTGGGGCATAAGAGGGACGAAGCCCGGGGCTGTGGGATTCTCTGCACTTGGTCTTTGGATCCTTCTTGGGGCAGCGACTTGTAATATGGGGTCTTTCTACCATCCCACAGAAGATTGTTTCAGATTTGATCCACAAATCAACAAGCTCAAGTTATTGTCACATGAAAAATGAAAATGACTCTGGAAACTATCCAAATGCCCACAAGTAGTCCCACACTTTCAGCCCCTCACTGGTAGCTTCTCAGACCCCCTCATGGTCAGCATTCTACTCTCTCTGCTCCATTGGTGCAATTTCTCCATTCAGAATCCCTGGGCTCTTACTCTCTAATGTACATTTAGAACCCTAGTCCGTAGCCCTCTGCATGTTCAGCCTTCTCTCAGCACTCAACAGCTACTCTTAGGAGTTTGCTACTCCGTGCCCTTCTACCCCCTCTGAATTCATCCTGACCCAGCCCCTACCGGCGCCCCCCTCGAGGAGAACCGCTAGTTGCCCCTCCCTAGAAGCCAGATGGGCCAAGGCCTGGTGCCCCCCTAGTCCAGCCCGTCCCGCCCCATCCCGGCCTGAGTCAGGAGGCAGGAACTGGGCGGGGGGGAGGCGCCAAGCAGAGCCGAAGCCCTAGCCAGAGCGGCTGGGGCACGATCGCGGAGTCCAGCGGCCCGGCACCAAGTGGCCCTGGGCCGGGGGAGACGCGGGGCGGGGGTGGGGGGAGCGAAGGTCGGGCCGGCCCGGACTTACCATGGACGCGAAAAAGAGAGGTAAGACCCGGTTTGGGACTCTGAAGTCTCCAGGACTGGCCGTAGGAGTGAAGGCTGGATTCTGCGTTTCGCCAGGGCGGATGGGGGGGGGGTCTTCCGAGGGTAAGGGTGAAGGCCTTCGCGCGCCTGTGACTCAGTTTCCCCGTCGGAGCCTCGTGAAGGTGGAGGGGGAAGGAGCTTTTCTGGTCACTGTCCCCCACCCTGGGAATCCCCGGCGGCCCATCCGGAGGGCTCTGGCGTCGTGGCGCCTGCGAGCAGATGGGAATCTAGCGAACGGTTTAGGCTGGAGGCGGAGGTGGGGGTCGCGGGAACGCAGCCCGCGCAGGCCGGGCCAGTCCGGCGACATTGCGGGACGGCGCTCGCCGCGCCCCGCTCCGTGACCTCTGGTGGCCTCCGGGGGCGGGGGACCCTGGCTGCTGGTGTTGTGGGGGGGCCGTCTGGGGCAGGGCTGGGAAGGCCGCCCCGCCCCCGGGTAAACAGGCGCTTCCGCACATTCTTCGTGCGCCCCGCCCCTTTCCTGCCCCTTCCCAGCCGGAGGGGGTCCCTGCGCGACCCCCCCTTCCTGCTCCGCAGCAGGCGGAGCCCGCACCTCGGCAGGAAGTAGGGCTGAGCGGAGGCCACGCTGAGTCCGAGGCCGAGTCCCCCGCGGCTGCCCTGTCATTAGCGCCTGGGCCAGCGGGGCAGGGTAGCCAGGCTGGAGCCCCCTGGGGCATCTGTGCCTAGTGACCAGAAAGACCAGCTCCAGTCCTAGAACCCGAGTTTAGGGAGGGAATTCAGGGACCCTGCCGGTGCTGGACATCCTCTCCTCCATCCCCAGGGAGCCCCGCGCGAACTCATTCCATGATGTCCTTGTCTGTGCGGCCTCAGCGCCGCCTGCTCAGCGCCCGGGTCAGTAGGAGCCAGTCCTTCGCAGGCGTCCTCAGCAGCCACAAGCGAGGGCCCAGGTATGCAGTGGACGGGTAGGGGCGGAGGTTATTGGTGTCAGGGAGTTGGAGTCAGGACTGGGTGTGTAGGGAGGCTTTGGGAGGGCTCCTGTTCGTCCCTGTCTGAGAAGCAGCTTCTTTTTAAGGAGCTACCCAGTGTTCAGCCCACCACCACCAGGGCCCCCACGGAAGGCCCCAGCGCTCTCCCGGGTGTCCAGGATGTTTGCTGTGGCCCATCCAGCCTCGAAGGTGCCTCAGCCAGAGCGGCTGGACTTGGTATACACTGCCCTGAAGCGAGGCCTGACGTAAGTAAGCAGCTCTTTCCCACCTCTTGTCCTGGGATCCTTCCCCAACCCCCTTCTCTGCTAGTCGAGACCTGCGCTGGCCAGGCACCCCCTGCTTACAGCTGGTACCCTGGGCAGCTTGAGTCTGAAAGATGAGTTGGCTTGTCACCACTTTTTCCCAGGGCCTACTTGGAAGTGCACCAGCAGGAGCAAGAGAAGCTCCAGGGGCAGATAAAGGAATCAAAGAGGAATTCCCGGCTGGTGAGTGATGTTAGGGATGCCCTTGTCTAATGCCCTTAGTCCGTGTGGTGTGGGGGCCTAGCCAGGGCCACCGCCATGTGAAATCGGGGTTATTTTCTGGGATGACTGAGTCTAGTTTGAGTACAAAAAGAGATAACAGGAAAGGTTGAGAGGGTTTCAACCCCCAACTTCTTTGCTGTGAGCTTTCCGGGTTTCTGCTCACAAGAGCTTCCGGTGGGAGAGGTGAGACCTCCCCAGACAAGATGTTTTAATGGTACTAAAGAGAGGACCAGGGTTTTTCTTAGGGTGAAGGTCAGGGCTTGCCAAAGGAGGGAACACTTCTGTTGGATGTGGAAGGGTGGGTCTGGGTGGACAAGGGTCCTACTTATATCTCTTAGGTAGCTAGCCTACCTCATCTCCTTCGTCTCCTTTGTAGGGCTTCCTGTATGACTTGGACAAGGTGAGTTTATATAGAACCGTATTGGGAAAGGTTGGCTCATGGGGAAGGGAAAGGGCGTTGGTCCTCAGACCCCTCCTGACCCACCTCTCCCCCAGCAAGTCAAGTCCATTGAACGCTTCCTACGACGACTGGAATTCCATGCCAGCAAGGTACTTTGTGCACCATGCATGCAAGGGTATGGGGTAGGATAACATAGGGAGGTTGGGATGGGAATTGTTTGCTAGTCTCTGAATGAGCAACCCCAGTGGTGAGTCCTAGTTTCCCTATTACTACCCCACTCACCTTCCCAGATCGATGAGCTGTATGAAGCATACTGTGTCCAGCGGCGTCTTCGAGATGGTGCTTACAATATGGTCCGTGCCTATAGCACAGGGTCTCAAGGAAGCCGAGAGGCCCGGGACAGCCTGGCTGAGGCCACTCGGAGTCATCGCGAGTACACAGAGGTGAGGGATGGTTGGTGTTGGCAGAGGCGCAGGCTGTGACAGGGCTGACAAGACTTCTTCATTCTCTCCTGTCGCTGCTTCTTCCTCGCAGAGCATGTGTCTGCTGGAGAGTGAGCTGGAGGCGCAGCTGGGCGAGTTTCATGTGCGGATGAAAGGTACTGAGTCGTAGGGGAGGGAGTGTGGTCAGGTCCTGCCAGCACGGCTCATCTACTTCTTGCATTGTAGGACTGGCTGGCTTTGCCAGGCTGTGCGTGGGTGATCAGTATGAGGTATGAGGATGTGCAGGGGAGGGTTGGGGTGTAAGGGTCAAAAGCCCTAGGGCTGCCTCATCCTGTCTGCTTCCCCAGATCTACATGAAATATGGCCGTCAGCGCTGGAAATTACGGGGCCGCATTGAGGGAAGTGGGAAGCAGGTGTGGGACAGTGAAGAGACTGTCTTTCTCCCTCTACTCATGGAATTCCTGTCCATCAAGGTGAGTTTTCTGCCCAGCTCCATGGTACACCTCAATCCTCTGAACTCCATAACTTCATGCACCCATTTTAACTCTCCTGGCTCTGAGATCCTTACTCCTGTGACCCTCCCTCGTGACTCTATACTACTGTGAATGTGTGGCTCCTTGACTTTTATGACCTTGGATTTCTTCATGATCTCTGTGGCCTTGAGAATAATCTTTCGACTCTTGATCCTGTAACCCGTCCATGATCTTCTGACCTGGTGAATATTCGATCCTCTCAGACCCTATAAGGCTATGGACTCTTTAAGATCACTGGCCTTACCAACATGGACCTCTATAAACCCCTTGCTCTCAGACTGCTTCAAGCTTCCATGGCCTTATGAATCTAGGAACACCCATCTTCATGACCTTCCAGTAGCCTTATGACCATCTTACAACTTCTGTGCAAATCCAGACCTCTGATTACCAGCAACTTGTGGCCCTTGTACTCATGTGACCCCACCATGTATTCTTGGTTGTAGGTGACAGAACTGAAGGGTCTGGCCAATCATGTAGTGGTGGGCAGCGTCTCCTGTGAGACCAAAGACTTGTTCACCGCCCTGCCCCAGGTTGTGGCTGTGGATATCAATGACCTTGGCACCATCAAGCTCAGCCTGGAAGTTACTTGGAGGTTGGTGGGGAGGAAAGGGTTAGGGGGAGGGGCAGGAGGGTTGTGGCATGCTAACAAGAGTGTTTTTCCCTCCCAGCCCCTTTGACAAGGATGACCAGCCCTCAGCCACTTCTACTGTCAACAAAGCCTCCACTGTCACCAAACGCTTCTCCACCTACAGCCAGAGCCCACCAGACACACCCTCACTTCGGGAGCAGGCGTTTTATGTGAGTCACGATGCAGACCCAGGCCTCACTATGTCAAAGGATTTTTAGGGATTAGCTTGAAATCCTCTTCTCTTTGCCTCTCTCTCTCAGAACATGCTAAGGCGGCAGGAAGAGCTGGAGAATGGGACAGCATGGTCCCTGTCATCCGAATCTTCAGATGACTCATCCAGTCCACAGCTCTCAGGGTCTGCCCGACATTCATCAACACCCAGACCCCTAGTGCAGCAGCCTGAGCCACTTCCTATCCAAGTTGCCTTCTGCAAGACTGAATCTCCCAGCTCTGGTCCCCTGGATGAGCAGGGGGCCACGGCCCCAGCCCTGGCCAATGGGCATGCCCCCTACAGCCGGACTCTGAGCCATATCAGTGAGGCTAGTGTGGACGCTGCTCTGACAGAGGCTTCAGTGGAGGCTGTGGGCTCAGAAAGCCTAGTCCAAGGTCATGGTTCACCTATACACCCAGATCCCACCCGTGGGGAGCACACTAGTCATGTTCCCCTTACCCTAGACATGGGCCATTCTACCACAAACTCCACCCTCAGTACATCCAGTCCTGCCTGCGCATCTACAGATCCCGTCCCATCTGCACGTCTGGACTCAATTCATAAAGCCATAGATTCTGGCCCTTCTGTGTTACCAGGTCCCACCCGTACAACCACAGGCTCCACCTGTAGTGCCATAAGCCCTGTCAACAGTGCTGTAAACCCCACTTGCACTACTACAGGTTCTACCCATAAGCTCATGAATTCCACTTTCACCACTACAAGCCCTGACCCCAATAATACAGGCCCAACCCAGACTACCATTATCCCTGCCCACACTTCTCCAAGTGCCATTCATACCACTGTAAGTCCCACTCATATTACCCCAAGTGCCAACCACACTGTCTCAAGCTCCGATCACCCTACCCTGACCCCTACCCACCCTACTACCCCAAGCCCTGTCTCCACCTATCCTACCCCAAACTCTACCTACACTACCCCAAGCCCAACCCATACTGTCTCAAGCTCCACTCATAGTACTCCAAGCTCTACACAAAACACAAGTTCTATCCATACTACTTCAAGCCCTACTCCTATGACAGGCTTCACCCCCAAAGCCAAGATAACTCATACCACTACAAGTCCTACTCTTAGTGCTGTAGGCCCAATCCAGACCACAACAAATTCCACCCTTACAGCTGTAAGCTTTTCCTCTCCCCAAGACCTTGCTGTACTCCCCAGCTCTTCTGCAGGCTCCACCCTCCCAGGCACAGACCCTCTACTCTATAACCATGAAGCCTCCACTCCGTACACTCAGGCAGAACCTGTAACCCCCAGCACATTGCACCCAAGTCCTGGCTGTTCTGATTGGAAACCCCTCACCAGTCCTGTCCCAGATCCCCCAGAAACTATTATTCAGACTCTAAGCTCTCTTCCCTCACCCTTAGTCCCTGAACCCCAGCATTCAGAACCTAGCCTGGCCATAGTTGCTCAAGCTCCAATCATAGAGGTAGCTGGAGGGGCTGGGAACAAGAGGCTGGAGGATGCCCTGGGGGCCTTAATGGCTGCCCTGGATGACTACCGAGGCCAGTTCCCTGAGCTGCAAGGCCTGGAGCAGGAGGTGACTCGGCTGGAGAGTCTGCTTATGGTGAGGAAGGCTGGGCTGGGCTGGAGCAGCCTGGGAAGGGGCCAGGCTGTGGGAGTAGCTCTGACCTTCTTCCTAACCTCAGCAGAAACAAGGCCTGACTCGCAGCCGGGCCTCCAGTCTCAGCATCACTGTGGAGCATGCCCTGGAGAGCTTCAGCTTTCTCAATGAAGATGAAAATGAAGACCACGATGGTCCTGGGGACAGGTGAGAAAGCGAGGCAAGACAGGGTAGGAAAGAGGGAAGAAATGAAGGGGAAAGTGATGAAGGGAGAGGAGAACAGATGAGTTGGGAGAAATGCAAGACGGGAACAGGCGAGGTGGGGCCGGGTGGAGCTTGTGAGGATAGATTGCGCTCGCTCTTCCCATATGTAGCTCATGTGTCCTTGATGCCTATGTCTCCAACTTCATCTGTTCCCAGAGCTTCTGACTGCCCTACTCCTCTCTGCAGTGTCTGCCTCCCCCACCGATCCCCAGCTACTAGTGAGCCATCCGCCCCCCTTTCACTTGGCCTCACCTTGGACCTAACCTGTGAAGGAGCTCTCTCAGTGCCTTCCCGTGCACCCTGCATCCCCCAGCATCGGCCCCCTCTATCTCGATCCCGACTCCTCCGGAGGCACCAGTCCCTCAGCTGTCAGTCCCGGAGTGGCTCTCACCGATTCCCATTTGAAAGTCGTCCCCAGTCCCTTCTCCCTTTGCTGCTTCCCAGGTCAAGGCCCCATTCCTTGCACCCCTTGCGGTCCACGTCTCGTAGACCATCCCGCGTGCTGTCCTACTCCCGCCCATCCAAGTCCCGGGAGTCCCTGCGGTCCTAGCTGGAGGTGGCACCGGGCAGGCTGACCAAAGACCCCACTACTCCCTTCTGATCACATCCCCTTTATCCTCTTGAAAGTCTTCTGTGAACTTATCTATTGTCTAGTATCTGTGCATTGTCTGTTCTTCTATTCTGAGATGGGCAGAACTTAATAAAAATAAATGCTGTGGACTAGATGGTGATGTGTGCTCTTGGGGTGGTTGACCCCATTTTTTTCCCCAGGCCCCCAAGCAGCTTGGAGGGTGGGGCCGAGGACAGCATAGACTCACTCAGTGCCCACCCCCTCAGCACGGGGTGTCCAACTCTGGATGCAGCGTTGGTCCAGCACTTGTACCACTGCAGTCGCCTCCTACTGGTGAGGCTAATGGCCCTGCCCTACCCTGTCCTCCCCTCCCCTCCCCTCCAACCTCCCTTCCCTTCTCTTTGCTTCAGGGAACTGTGCACTCCAGTGCTGGCTCTCTGTATCTCCTCTGAGTTACACACCCGCAGTGTCCTAGGACCCTGGCAGCTCTTACTGAATGGAATAACTCCCACAAGATTCTTCCACTGCATGTTGGGACTTGTAATCCCTGGATTCTGCCCTCCCCAAGCCATTCCTGAAGTCTGAGCTCCTTGGCCACCCCTCTTTTCCAGAAACTGGGCACATTTGGGCCCTTGCGCTGTCAGGAGGCATGGGCCCTGGAGCGGCTATTGCGGGAAGCCCGAGTGTTTGAGGCAGTGTGTGAGCTCAGCAGGGCATGGGAGATCCCTGCCACTTCTGCCCAGGAAGGTAAAAGGCCCCTTGGGCTCTGGCTTTGTATCTACCCCAAAGCTCTTACCTTACCCTACCCCATTTTTGTGCCTGTCTCCCTCCATTCACCTGCTCTTTCTGTTTTTCCATATCCCTTCACAGTGGTGCAGTTCTCAGCCTCTAGGCCTGGCTTCCTGATCTTCTGGGACAAGTGCACAGAGGGACTCAGCCCCTTCATCTGCCCTGTGGAGAAGGTGCTCCTCACCTTCTGCAGCCAGTACGGTGCCCGTCTCTCCATGCGCCAGTCTGGCTTAGCCGAGGCTGGTACGTGAGCTGCCTGCCTGCCCCTTCTGTCTTTTCTTGGCTCCCTGTGATAGCAGCCCCAGGGAGGTCCAGGTCAGCCCTCACAGACATACAAGCCACAAGCAAATGGTGAGAAAGAGTGAAGACCAAGGCCCAAGTAGAGTGTGAAAAAAGGAGTCTCTTGCCGGGTGTGGTGGCTCACGCCTGTAATCCCAGCATTTGGGAGGCAGAGGCAGGAGGATTGCTGAGTTCAAGGCTTGCCTGGGCTACATAGTGAGCTCAGAGCTAGCCTGAACTACAAAGTGAGACCCTGTCTCAAAAAAAAAAAAAAAAAAAAGTACACGAAAAAAGGAGTCTCTGACACAAGCGTAGGAATGAGTGAATTCTCTTTCTTCCAAATCCCTGGGTCCAACTCATGTGACACTACTTCCCGCAGTTTGTGTGAAATTCTTGGAGGATGCTCTGGGGAAGAAGCTGCCCAGGAGGCCCCACCCAGGTGCTGGGGAGCAGCTCACCGTCTTTCAGTTCTGGAGTTACGTGGAAGCCTTGGACAGCACCTCCATGGAGGCCCATGTGACTGAGACTGCCGAGGAGGGTGAGGCAGTGGCCCAATCACAAAGTGACCTAATCTTGTGGGTGGTTCTGATGGTGTGGATAAGGATGTGAGGACAAGACCTCCAGAGACTCCTTGCCTTGCTGCCTTTTTCCAACACCTCGTTCCTTTCAGTGTTACTGGTACGGAACCTGAACTCTGATGACCAAGGTATTGTGCTGAAGGCCCTGAGGTTGGCACCTGAGGGACGGCTGCGAAGGGATGGACTTCGGGCCCTGAGCTCCCTGCTAGTCCATGGCAATAACAAGGTCATGGCTGCTGTCAGCACCCAGCTCCGGAGCCTTTCACTAGGCCCTGCCTTTCGGGAGAGGGTAAGAGTGGGCACAGCTCCCTTGAGGTAAAGGGCTGGGATACGGGCTATCAGTGACTGCTAAATCTGCTCTTTCACCCTTGCCCAGGCCCTCCTGTGCTTCCTGGACCAGCTTGAGGATGAGGATGTACATACGCGCGTGGC
Source organism: Thryonomys swinderianus (assembly GCA_004025085.1). Taxonomy (NCBI): domain Eukaryota; kingdom Metazoa; phylum Chordata; class Mammalia; order Rodentia; family Thryonomyidae; genus Thryonomys; species Thryonomys swinderianus. The sequence goes on from PVIC010006806.1 coordinate 31,096, forward strand.
TGGCTGCCTGGCCCTGGGCTGCATCAAGGTGACCCTGCCAACCTACCGGCCTTTTCTCTGTACTCCCAGCAGCCCCACCCTGGGCACTTCCCACTGCTGCACTGAGCCCAGTTCAGTGTTCTCTTCCCTGATAGGCTCCTGAAGCCATTGAGCCGCTTGTGTACCTGTGCCAGACAGACACAGAAGCTGTGAGGGAAGCTGCCCGACAGAGCCTGCAGCAATGTGGTAAAGCTAGGGTGTGGGAGATTCAGGTCAAGGGAATTCTGGAACATTGTGGCTGATGGGAATAGGCAAGAGGGGGTCAGGTAGAAGGCCCACTTCTGATCCCCTTTTTATCTATTATAGGAGAAGAAGGACAGTCTGCCCATCGACGACTGGAAGAGTCACTGGATGCCCTGCCCCGAATCTTTGGGCCTGGCAGCATGGCCAGCACAGCATTTTAAACTCACCATTTTAAACTCACCGGGGCCCTTGCCCCCATTTTCCGGGCTCACCAGTCACTGGCAGGGAGGGTGAGGGCTGGCTCCAGAACCCCTCCCCACAAATTCCTATCAATGAAAATCTAATATATTCTGTTGCCCCGGGGTCAGTTGAGTCAGTGCCTGCAGTCAAGTGCCTCTCAGGCTCTGCTCAGCACATCCCTTGCCACAAACAGTGTCTGGGGCCTGGCCGCCTTGCCTCTGCCCCGCCACATCCCCTGGTTTTGTATTTTATTTACAGAGTTTTACAGAAAATAAAAACAAAATGCCTTTCCTACATGGCCTGCTGCACTCTTGACCCTCTACTCTAAAACTCTCTTATGTGCCAGGTGTGGTGGCTCACACCTATAATCCCAGCACTTGGGAGGCAGAGGCAGGAGGATTGTTGAGTTCAAGGTTTGCCTGGGCTACATAGTGAGCTCAGGGCCAGCCTGAACTACAAAGTGAGACCCTGTCTCAAAAAAAAAAATCATATAAAACTCTTATGTGCCCTTCCTGACACTGGTTTGTCCAATGCTTCAGTAACAAGTACCTGGTGCATCTGCCCTGGAAATCCTGTGGAAAGAAAACCCAGAGGTTGGACTCAGAATGGAAAGGAAAGCAGGGCAAAGGAGCGGGTGGTATTGTTCAAGAGGCTCAGTCTGAAGCTAGGCCCAGGAACTATGGATCCCTAGTGGATCTGTCTATGAAGCTGGCCCAAAAAAGGACCAAAGGGTGCCAGTCCTGGAAACTGCCGTGGCCAATGGACAAAGAGGAAGTAGGTAGGAAAACTTGGCTTGATGTGTCTGGGCTTCTGGCCACAAGGGGGCAGCAGTACCTCACAAACTGATGTCTTCTGGGCGTTCCTCTGCCCAGGCAGCTTCCTACAGACACAGAAGCAGCACCAGGAAGCTGAGGAGGAGGGAGAGGAGATCCTTGCCTAGAAGGGGAGCAGAGGTGCAGGGTGGGGGGTAGAGAACAGGACAATTGAACGTGACCTAAGACAGCAAGTCCCTTCTCACTGAGTTACCACCTTTTCTATAATAACAAACCTACTGAACCCTGTGGCCCCACAAGCAGCAGACTGTATTGCTTTGGAAACCAGGGTCCCAGAAGAGCCCCCTCCACACACAGCTGCCTGTCACAGCAGTGTGTTAATCTAGAAGGTTAAGAGTCCAGAGGAGTCAGGCCAGAGATTTAGATCAGTGGTTCCGGCACCTGCCTAGCAAGCGCAGGGTTCCTGGTTTGATCCCCGGAAACTACATACAACAATACTGGGCATGGTGCCTCATGCTCACCAGCAATCAATACCAGATCCCACAATGCCAAGCATGGTGCCTCTCTCCTGTAATCCCAGCACTTGGGAGGCAGAGGCAGGATTGCTGAGTTCAAGGCTAGCCTGGGCTACATAGCTCAGAGCCAGCCTGAACTACAAAGTGAGACCCTGTCTCAAAAAAAAAAATCCAGCGAAATCAGGCGTGGTGGCTCAGGCCTGTAATGCCAGCACTCAGGAGGCAGAGGCAGGAGGATTACTGTGAGTTCGAGGTTTGCCTGGGCTACATAGTGAGTTTAGAGCCAACTTGAACTACAAAAGGAGACCCTGTCTCAAAAAACTAAAAAAAAAAAAGTCCGAAGGGGTAAGGATTCTAAGGAGAGCCTGAGGAAAACCATGTCACAACTAGAGAAATAGACACCCATCCTTTCCTTCTTTCTTCAGAATCTCCATTATCCAGGGATAAGGGAGCCAGTGTATGGCAGCGACCACCCCATTCCCTGAACCACTTGCGGGTCCCAGGGCCTGTAATGGTAACAGCAGTGTAACAGCAAGTTCACAGACATGTCACGGGGAATTATCTGTGCTCACACTCCGGAAGACCGATGAGGTGCCAACAATCACAAGGTGCAGGTGGGGGTGGGGATGTGACCCAGATCCCTGGGGAGCCCTACCCCTAGTACTTTAGAGGTTTGGCTGGGTCTTAACCACCTGCTGGGGAAACCACTTTTGAAAAAAACGGGTAACAGGAAGGAGCACAGGAAACACCTGTGTGTGGATGCAGGTGCTTACGCATGGTGGATGGATGGGGGGAGGAGGCGGACAGCACTCACATACTGGCACAGCTCTGGGCTCCCTGTGTAACTATAAAGGGGGGACAGTTAAATTCAGCTCTTTTGGGTGATCAGCTGGGGTAACGTGGGGGTAGATAAGGCTATCAAGCAGGAGAGACCAAGCTGGTGCCTATAATTGGTCAAAACTTTGCATTCTGGGCCCTTGCAGGAGAACTGCACCAAGAACCTCTCAGGTATGAAACCTCACAAAAGGCCCACTGATAGGGCAGCCCTCCAGTGGTAGGTGGGGACAGAGGAAGCAAACACAGGCTGACCAGGTCCTGGGAAAGTGCAGGTAGAGGGACAGCCACCAGAAGCTTACGGCTCAACGACAGGACAAGGAGGAGTCTGGGCATAAAATAGAAAAACGTCATCCCAGCCAGGGCCAGATGGGGATATCACCAAAAACCTCTGCCCCCTGTTTTCCAGTACCAGGAAAGAAGAGAATCCCTCTCTGTCCTTGGGTTCTGAGACCAAAGATGAGTATTCAGTTTTGGTGGAGGGTGGGTGTGAGAGCTAAGTTGGGCACAGTGAGGTCAGGGAGACACGGACAGACCTCAGGCCTTTGCCCTTCAAGACTTTCTGCCTAAAGCAGCATGAATCAACTCCAGGACAGCCATTTGACCTGTCTCCATCTGTGACTTGAAGTCAGGCTGTTTTCTCTCCTCTGCCTCGGCTCCAGCAGTGAGATGGTAGAAGACAGAGAGAACACATCCTCTCTCCTGCCCTCATACCTTCAACCGCAAAGATGTCTCCCACAGGTCTTTACAAAGGCAAGTTTCCCCAAAGCACTTCCTACCATCTCCTACCTGCTGTCACACAGGTCAGGGAGACACTTGTTTTTCAAACTCAGAACAACTGAGAGCCTGATACCCTGGGAGTCACAGATACCAGGGCAAAGAACGCCTGTGCCCAGATGTCCTAGAGCTTGTCCCTGCCTCAGTGAGGAGGACGGGTGGACGTGTGCCCCCTGTGACACACTGAGGGGTTCCCCATCACCTGAGTCCACACCCATGTCTTGGACACCATCTTCGGGACTCAGCCAAAAGGAAATTGTTATGCATGCATTACGGGGCTGGGGGGCAGGCTGAGTTGATCTAAAATGGAATTTATTGTGTTGGTTGTAGGTGAAACATACTTTCACGGCCTTCCTTTCCCTCTGCTCCCTTCCAACCTTATTTTTCCTCTTTCCCTTTATTTCCCACTCTTCTTCCTCATGTATTCAAAGCTGCAGAGAACAGAAAGAAAGAGAGAGAGAGGGAGAGAGAGAGAGAGAAGAAAGAAAGAAAGAAAGAAAGAAAGAAAGAAAGAAAGAAAGAAAGAAAGAAAGAAAGAAAGAAAGAAAGAAAGAAAGAAAGAAAGAAAGAAAAAAAGGACATGTTTGTGAAGGCAAAGAAGCAGATGGGCTGGCACGTGGGAAAAGGACTGCATCTTTGTCTCGCCCACAGTGCGGGGGTGCCTTCCTTGTGTGTTTCTATGTGGGTACAACTTGCTGAACCCGAGGCATATATCATGTTCCTTTCTTACATCCCTCAGAGAGACCTGGAGTGTCCTGTTCAGTCCATCTTCCTAGACAGAGCCTATTGGGCTGCTGGGCCTGGCTTTTCTGAGCCTGGATGGTAAGTGAGGGTAGGCCTGGAAAGACTCCTGTGCCTCATATAAACTAAGGAACCACAATATATCATTGAGATTATAAGACCATCATTGGCCTGCAAGAAAAGAGCCTCATCTTCCAGGAGTCTGTGATCAAGTGAAAGCCACTAGTCTAAGTTTGATATCAAAGGTCCAATCTGTTGTCCCTGAACTTGCCAAACTCTCAAGGTATATGGGCACTTGATAAATGACTGATGGAAGCTGAATTGCTCTGGCTAACACCTATGTTTCCAGCTATCTCCTCAGAATTTCCTTATGATGACCTCCTCCTCAGGTGTCCCTTGAATGTCCCTCCACAAGCTTCCATTTTACCCTTGCTCTCCTGCGAGAACATATTCCCAGAATGCCTGGCGTGGTGGCTTACACCTGTGATCCCAGCACTCAGTAGGCACAGGCAGGAGGATTGTCAAGAGTTCGAGGCCAGCCTGGGGTACATAGTGAGCTCAGACACTATGAACTACAAAGCGAGACCCTGTCTCAAAAAACTGAAAAACAGGGCCAGAGATTTAGCTCAGTGGTTCCAGCACCTGCCTTGCAACTGCAAGGTCCTGAGTTTGATCCCCCAATGCTGGGCGTGGTAACTCACGGCCACCCGCAATCAGTGCCACATACCACAGTGGGGTGGGGGGGTTTGGTGGCTCACGCCTGTAATCCCAGCACTCAGGAGGCAGAGACAGGATTGCTGAGTTCAAGGCTTGCCTGGGCTACATAGTGAGCTCAGGGCCAGCCTGAACTACAAAGGGACACCCTGTCTCAAAAAAAAAAAAAAAAAACTGAAAAACAAAATAACACATTCCCAGGATTACCTCTGGCTTCATATTTACATGTGAAGCTGGATGCCAATCATTCACATGCCTTTCACCTCACTTGTAGTACACAGCATCCAGGAGTTACCCGGGTATCTCCTTTTTTGTTTGTTTGTTTTGGTTTTTTTGAGACAGGATTTTGCTTCGTAATGCAGGGTGGCCTTAAACTCATTATGTAGCCCAGGTTGGCCTTGAACTCAAGGTGATCCTACTGCCTGAATCTCCTGAGTACAGGGATTATAGGTGTACACCATCATGCCTGGTTTCTTTTCTGTTATACAGAACAGTCTTGCTCTGTAGTTCAATATGTCAGTGGATTCATTACGTAGCCTAGGCTGATTTTTTTTTTTTTTTTGAGAAAGAGTCTCACTTTGTAGTTCGGACTGGCCCTGAGCTCACTATGTAGCCCAGGCAAGCCTTGAACTCAGCAATCCTCCTGTCTCTGCCTCCCACCTCCCGAGTGTTGGTATTAAAGGCGTGAGCCACCACGCCTGGCACTGTGGTATGTGGTATTGATGGCTGCTGGGCATGAGTCACCACGCCCAACATTGTATGTGGTTACCAGGATCAAACTCAGGACCTTGCGCTTGCGAGGCAGGCACAGAACCACTGAGCTAAATCTCTAGCCCAGCCTAGGTTGATTTTGAACTCATGCCTCAGCATCCCAAGCGCTGGGATTACAGGTGTGTGCCACCACACTTGGCTGAACACTGAACATGCCCAATCCAACATGTTCAAAATCAAATTTAACATCTTCTCAAACTTGTTTCTTCCAGGGCTCTTGGGATCACCAACTTTCTCAATACCCAACCCATACAACTGGGAAACATCCTTGACTCTTTTCTCTGCCTCCTCACCCTGGTCATGAGCTTCTTCTCGATGAAATGCACTAAACATTTCTAAAGTTCATCCACCTCAGTTGATCCCCATTGGCAGTACTCAGGTTCAGGACATGTCACCCTCTCACTTGGACACTGAAGTTGCCTTTATATAGGATTTTTGCCTCTGGTCTTGCCTGTTTGGTCTATTCTTTCTGATGCAGTGACTATTAAAACATAAACCTACCATCACAGATCCTCTTTCTCTGTGGGAAAAACCCAGCCCATTTCACCTGGCTCACACAGCCCTTTGAACACCTCTCTTGCTTCATTTCTAATTTCTCACTCTGTCCTGGATCCTCCCTAAACCACTTGCCAGGCTTGCTCACCCAAGGCCTGTTACCACTCCCACCATAGTTTGCTGCTGCCATGTTCATACCAACTCACTGGACAGCCCTTAGCCTAGTCATCACACATTGTTTTAGAAGTTAGACCTGCACTTGCCCTTGGCATAATAATCATATCCCATTACAACTGCTTGTTTACTTGTTTAGACAGTCCTGCTCTGTAGTTCAGGCTGGCCTCGACACCAATCCTCCTGCCTCAGTTTCCCAAACAACAGGACTATAGATATGTACTACTGTGCTTGCCTGGTTATTTTTTTTTTTTTTAGACAGGGTCTCGCCTTGTAGTTCAGGCTGGCCCTCAGCTCACTATGTAGCCCAGGCCAGCCTTGAACTCACAGCAATCCTCCTGCCTCTGTCTTGCAAGTGCTGGGATTACAGGCATTAGCCACCACGCCTGGCACTGTGGTATATGGTACCATGGTACCAGTGATCGAACTTGGGACCTTGCATTTGCAAGGCAGATGCTGGAACCACTGAGCTAAATCCCTGGCCCAGACTATTTTATATTTTACATGTTTTTTTTGTTTTTGTTTTTGAGACAGGGTCTCACTTTTTTTGTAGTTCAGGCTGGCCCTGAACTCACAATGTAACCCAGGCCACCCTCGAAGTCAGATCAATCCTCCTGCCTTTGACTCCCAAGAGCTGGGATTACAGGTGTGAGCCAGCATGCCTGCCATTGTGGTGTGTGGTACTGATTGCTGGTGGGCACCACACCCAGTATTGTTGTATGTGCTTAACAGCAATCGAACTCAGGACCTTGCACTTGCTAGGCAGACGCCAGAACCACTGAACTAAGTCCTTGGGGCGCCAAGGAGAAATCCTGCACCATTTAGCTGTCATTGCCAGGGCCAACCCCTAATCTAAGTAACTATTAATCTACTTTCTGTCTCTATAGGTTTGTATAGTCTGGATGTTTCTTGTAAATGAAATCAGATTAGGTCTTTCCAACATACTCGGTTCTAAGATTGACCTGAAAATTTCTGTGGAGGTTGAGATTCACCAGGTCTGGCATGAGGCCAGGCGATACTGTGTTTGATCAGATTACATCTCCCTATCCCCAGAAGACAAAGCTAGAAACACAGTAAGTGGTCTTGAGAACATCTAAAATTTGTGTCGCACTGCACTCCTGTATCCAATTCTCTAACTGATGTCTTCCTGTTATCTCAAAAACAATCCTAACATATTCTAAGCCGGAAAGTACCATCTGTTCAATTCAGCAAAAACCTAGAAACTCAAAACATACCCCTTAGGAGCATCAATCTCTGCAGCACAAACCTTGGTTCTGAGCAGTTATTCTGGACATACAGATTAATACCTCTGCTACCTGCCTGCCCAAATTGTCTGAAATTTCCACAATAAACTCCTTGCTTTGGGCTGACGCAATATTGTCCAACTTGGTTTAGGGGCAAGATCCTTTCTTAAATATAGCACAGAAAATTTGGAGACATGGAGGGTGGGGGGCAGTAGTTCAATGATAGAACATGTGTTTGTCACATACAAGGCACCCTTGGTTCAACCCCTAGCAAGCATAAAAAAAGTGTGGCAGCATATGCCTATATTCCCAGTACTCTGAGGCAGAAGATTTAAGTCTGAGCCTATTCTGAGGAACTTGGGAACTTACTGGGATACTATCTCAAAATAAACCAACGAACTTTTTATTTTTTTGAGACAGGGTCTTGCTTTGTAGTTCATGCTGGCTCTGAGCCCACTATGTAGCCCAGTCAAGCCTTGAACTCAGCAATCCTTCCGTCTCTGCCTCCTGAGTGCTGGGAGGACAGGCATGAGCCATCATACTTGGCATTGTGGTATGTGGTATTGATTGTTGGTGGGCTAAGTTGCCATGCCGGGTATTGTTGCATGTGGTTACAGGGCATCGAAGTCAGGACCTTGCACTTGATAGTCAGGCACCAAACCAGAGCCAAACCAGAGCTAAATAGAGTTCTAAACCAACACATTTTTAAAAAATGGAGAAGTCAAGGAGAAGGGAGGCCCAGAGCACACCTAACAGACCTTCCCAAGGGAGCCTCGAAACGGAAGCATTAGCTTCTGAGGATCACCATAAAAACAGAAATGCTGAACTAGATGTGGTAGTAGAGACCTATAATCTCAGTACTGTGGGTGGGGGAGGTTGGTGGGGAAAGACCTGAACACTCATGTACTCATTCTCATTTTGCCAAGAAATTGAGGGTGACCTTGAATGAATGAGCAGGTCTTTTTAATTTATTTATTTATTTGGTGGTACTGGGGATCAAACTTGGGCCATTGTGCTTCTAAAGTAGGTGCAGTACTACTTGAACTAAATCTCCAGGCCCCCTTTTTAGAAATTTTTTAAAGTCAGAAACTCAGTATTAGTCCAGGCTGGTCCTGAACTCACCACATCCCAAGCTAGCCTCAAACCTGTAGTGATCTTCCTGCCTCAGCCTCCCAAGTGCTGGGATTACAGGAATTCACCATCATCATCATCATGCCCAGCCTCACTTCTTAAATTTAGGAAAAAACTGGGCCAGGCTTATCAAATGGAGGTGTGATTATCATTTGAAAAGCTAGACATGATGGTATTTTTCAAAGAGATTACTGAAGGATGATTGATGTATGCTTGGAAAATACAGATAAAAGCACAGGGAACAAAATTAACCTACTTCCCAACCATGGGAAGTACGGCTACATGAAGTCTTTCAGGCTTCAGAGAATAGTCACTTGAACTGAGATCAAAAACAAATATGGCTTTCATAGGGCTCTGAAAAATCAGACATTAATATATTAAGGAAAAGTGTTTCTGTGGTCTAGACAGAAGATAATGTGGAAATCATTTTTAAAGATCTTTGGAGAAACTTGGTCAGCTAGCTGTGGTGGCCCATGTCTGCAATGCCAACACTCAGAAGGCTGAGTTCGAGGAAGCCTGGGCTACGCTGAGTTCCAGGCCTGCCTGAACTACAAAGCGAGACCCTGTCTCAAAAAAAAAAAAAGGGATTCTAGGAAGAATTTGGAAATATAACTGTCCAAGAATCACAGCACAAAGTATGAATTTCCCAGAAAGAATGACTCTAAGGCAAGGAAAAATGTGGTCAGAAACAACTTATTTTATTAATAAATTTTGAAAGATTAAACCCATCAGAAGGTTGAGTTGGGAGTAAGGGTGGATAACATGAAATATACAATGAAAGAATAACAACAGTTTACATTTATTGTAGAAGTACTGGTACTTAGACCTATACCAGGAGTGCCACTTAAGTTTTTCCTCGTTTCATTTATTTATTTATTTTTGAGACAGGGTCTCACTTTGTAGTTCAGGCTGGCCCTGAGCTCACTACGTAGCCCAGGCAAGCCACTGCGAACTCAGCAATCCTCCTGTCTCTGCCTCCCGAGTGCTGGGATTACAAGCGTGAGCCACCACACCCCAGCACTGTGGTATGTGGTATCAATTGCTGGTGGGCGTGAGTCACCACGCCCAGCATTGTATGTGGTTACCAGGATCAAACTCAGGACCTTGCGCTTGCTAGGCAGGCGCCAGAACCACTGAGCTAATCTCTGGCCCTATTTATTTATGTTTTTGAGATGGTCTTGCTATGTAGTTCAGGTGGCTTTAAACTCACTATGTAGCCCATGCCTGCCTTAAAGTCGAAGTGATCCTCCTGCCTCAGCCTCCCCAGTGCTGGGTTTATAAGCGTGCACTACCATGCTGAGCTTTTTTTCCCCCCTTTTTTCTTTTGGTAGTTCCAGAGATTGAATCCAAGGTCTTCACAATGACCTACATCACTGGTCTTTTTTTTTTTAAACAAGGTCTTGTGCAGGGCATGGTGGCTCATGCCTGTAATCCCAGCACTTGGGAGGCAGTGGCAGGAAGATTGCTGTGAGTTCAGGATAGCCTGGGCTATATAGTGAGTTCAGGGTCAGCCTGAACTACAAAGTGCGATCCTGTCTCAAAAAACTAAAAACTAGGGCCAGAGATTTAGCTCAGTAGTTCCAGCACCTGCCTCGCAAGTGCAAAGTCCTGAGTTTGATCCTGCTAACCACATACAATGCTGGTCATGGTGACTCATGGCCACCAGCAATCAGTGCCACATACCACAGTGGAGGGGGGGCATGGGGTAGGCATGGTGGCTCAAGCCTGTAATCCCAGCACTCAGGAGGCAGAGACAGGAGGATTGCTGAGTTCGAGGCTTGCCTGGGCTACATAGTGAGCTCAGGGCCAGCCTGAACTACAAAGCGAGACCTTGTCTCAAAAAGCAAAAAAAAAAAAGTTCTTACTCTGTCAATAAGTTACCCAGGCTCGGTTTATATTTGTTATCCCCTTGCTTTGCCTTCCCAAAATGCTGGGATTACAGGAGCACACCATCACATCTAGCTTCAGCATATTTCTTTCTGTCTGGACTATCCTATTCTTTTTTTTAATGTAGCCCAGTCAAGCCTGGAACTCAGCAATCCTCCTGCTTCTGCCTCCCGAGTGCTGGGATTACAGGCCTGAGCCACCACGCTCAGCACTGTGATATGTGGTATTGATGGCTGGTGGGCATGAGTCACCATGCCCAGCATTATATGTGGTTACCAGGGATCAAACTCAGGACCTTGCACTTGCAAGGCAGGCAACGGAACCACTGAGCTAAATCTCCAGCCCTGGAATATCCTATTCTTTTGGTTTGTCTTTCCACTTCTTGGTCTTGGTTCCACAAAGCAGGACAAATCAGGATTTCCTATAAAGAAAAGAAAATGTTCATTTGTTCCATCTAGTAATTTTTCTTTTCTTGAAAAAATAAATCCCCAGGGTTTTTGCACTGAGATACACCTCCAGAGCCTCCTTAGTTTTTTGAGACAGAGTTTCACTAAATTGCCTAAGGTGAGCTCAATTTGTAATCCTCTTCCCTCAGCTTCCAAGACTGCTGGGATAATAGGAGTTGCCTCCATACTCAGCTCTTCTCTATGATTTCCAGCAATTTTTTGTTTGTTTGTTTTTTTGAGACAGAGTCTCGCTTTGTAGATAGGCTAGCCCTGAGTTCACTATGTAGCCCAGGCAAGACTCAAACTCAGCAATTCTCCTGCCTCTGCCTCCCGAGTGCTGGGATTACAGGTGTGAGCCACCACACCGGCATTCTGTTTGCTCTTTGATGCCTCAGTGGTCATATAGTTGTAAATATAGTTAATGTAATATATGGTTGTAGAAATAATTGAGATGTAAAAAATGAGAATTGTCATGTCATATACTGGTACTAAATCAGAGTGTGATCATGATATACATAAAATGTACCAATAAAGAATTCAATTAAAAAAACAGTTGAGGTGGTTCCACCCCCACCCTGCCCATAACTAGGGATCAAACTCAGGACCTTGCCCTTGGTAGGAAGACATGGCACCGCTGAGCTATATCCCTGGCCCAGTTGAGGTGTTTCACTATCTGAAGATACTACCATGTTTGCACCTTCACTAAAACCTTACAAGTTATTCTTTTTGTTTGTTTGGTCTTTTGAGATAGTATACATAGCCTTACCAAGTAGCCCAGGCTTGTTTTAAACTCTCAGTGATCTTGCCTCGGTCTCTCAAGTGCTAGGAATAGAGTTATGCATATACACCTAGCCTTTTTGTTTTTTTTGTTTTGTTTTGTTTTGTTTTTTGGTATTGGCAATCAACCTCAGGGTATCACATTTACCAGGCAGGCACTGTACCGCTGAACTACTTACCTGGCCCCACACCTGACTCTGCAGTATAGCCTTCAAATAATATGAAGTAAAATCCTAGGGAAAGGTGAAGGAAAAAGAAGTCAATGATTTACTTTATTTGTGGTGATGGAGAATAAACGGAGAGCTTTGAGCATGGTAGGGAAGGACTCTTACCACTGAGTCATGTCCCTAGCCTAGAGGCTAAGGAATTCAATGCAAGTCAGCATTATTATTGTTTCTAGTATCTAAGTTCCAAAATGTATCAGGCACTAATCTCCATAGCAAAGAAAATATAAAATGCAATATTCCAGAGGTATCTGTTTGGTGATTTTCCTCTCTCAACCTTTTCTCTATGCTTTAGTCTTAATGTGTACATAAGAGGTGGGGAAAGAGGGGTCTTGTGTAAATTTTTCAAATACACACACTTCTAGAATAGTAGTTAACCTAAAGTTAGTTACTAGGATTAGGAGGAAACTTGGATCCTAGTTTTGAGAAAACAAACTATTCCTTTTCTTTATGTGTACCTAAGCAGCTGAATGTTACTGGACAGAAACCATGTGTTGGGGCATCTGAGTTAACTTTAAACTTAAAATGTGCACCTAATGTTATCAAGACAGTCCTAATAAGGCCTTACTCTCTCCTCAGCATTTACTTTCATCTTTACCTTTATTACTTCTAAGGATTTTTGTTTCTACCTAAGGTCAATCCCTCCTGTTTCCTTAGATCCTCCTGTGGAGTTTACTCCTCTGTGGGTCAAATGCTTGCTTCTCTCTTCTGTTATCACCCATCTTTTCTCCCCACTATCTCACTCCTAAAGTCATATAAACATAGTCACTAGCCCTACCATTTTGGAAACATCTCTCCTGGGCTGGGGGTTGTAGCTCAGTGGTAGTTCTTTCCTAGCAAGTGCAAGTTCTTGGGTTCCATCGTCAGCACCACAAAACAAACAAAACCAAAAACCTACACCTTTAACCTCACATTCCTCCACCTATATCCTCAAATTTCCCTACATCCTTCACAGTAAGATTTTTCTCAAGATGCCTACATGTGCAGTCTCTATTCCCTCACTTTCCTTTTCACTTCTCAACCCATTTTAGTCAGTGTTCCTACCTGACTCACATGAATAGGTCTAATGATATTCTCCAATTCAATAGTCATGCTCCTGGCCCACATTTACTAGAACTCTCAGCAGGACAAGACAGCTAATGTCTTCTCTCTCAGCTGAAACCTGCTCTGCCCTTGGACTCAGTTTAAGATATCCTTCTGTTGGGCCAGAGATTTAGCTCAGTGGTTCCCACGCTTGCCTTGCAAGCGCAAGGTCCTGAGTTTGATCCCGGCACTCGGGAAGCAGAGACAGGAGGATTGCTCAGTTTGAGGTTTGCCTGGGCTATATAGTGAGTTCAGGGCCAGTCTGAACTACAAAGCAAGACCCTGTATCAAAAAGGAAAAAAAAAAGCTGGGCGTGGTGGCTCACGCCTGTAATCCCAACACTCGGGAGGCAGAGACAGGAGGATTGCTGAGTTCGAGGCTTGCCTGGGCTACATAGTGAGCTCAGAGCCAGCCTGAACTACAAAGCGAGACCCTGTCTCAAAAAAAAAAGCTATCCTTCTGTCCTCCTGTGGGGCTACCTCTCAGCTTCCTTAATGTTGGAGTGACCCAGGACTTGGTCTTCGAATCTCTTCTTTTCCTTCCAAGTCAAGGGTAATAAACTGGCAGACAAACTTGTAGTTGGTTCAATCAGCTTATGAAGTTTAAAAATATACAATTGAGGGCTTCAAATGTGGCTCAACAGTAAATGGTTACCTAGTGTATAAGGCCATGGGGTCAATCCCCCAGCACTGGAGGTGGGGGAATTGGAAGGGTGATTCAATATCTTAAAAATCTGGAGGTTTGGGCCTGGGATTTAGCTCAGTGGTTCTGGCGCCTGCCTTGCAAAACTAAGGTCCCCAATTCTATCCCTGGTAACTACATACCACAATGCAGGGTATGGTGACTCACATCCACCAGCAGTCAGTACCACACACCACAATGCCGGGTATGGTGGCTCACGCCTGTAATCCCAGCACTCAGGAGGCAGAGGCAGGAGGATTGCCGTGAGTTCAAGGCTTGCCTCGGCTACATAGTGAGTTCAGACCCTGTCTCAAAAAGAAAAAAAATTGGAGTTTTACATTTTTTAAAATCCGGATTTCTGGGGCCAGAGAGTTAGTTCAGTGGTTCCAGCGCCTGCCTTGCAAGCACAAGGTCCTGAGTTCGATCCCCGGTGACCACATACAATGCTGGGCGTGGAGACTCATGCCCACCAGCAATCAATATCACACACCACAGTGCCAGGCGTGGTGGCTCACGCCTATAATCCCAGTACTAGGGAGGCAGAGACAGGAGGATTGCTGAGTTCGAGGCTTGCCTGGGCTACACAGTGAGCTCAGGGCCAGCCTGAACTACAAAGCGAGACCCTGTCTCAAAAAATAAAAATAAAAATAAATCCGGATTTCTGATGAGGGGGTTAGGGTGGGCTGTGGCTGTAAACATTAGGCCAACATTTTAACAATACAGAAATCTGAACGGAACGGAAGCCACTTCTGTGACACTGGGTGCATTACCTGCGGTATCTAATGCAAAAGTATTGGGAATAAGTCTCCAGCCACATTCCCTAAGTACTAGAAGGTTCTACCCTGGAAGCCACTAATGCGTTGCAATCAACTCCAGCTAATTTTACCGCTGGCTGGGCAGAGTCCGAAGACACCTCCTAGAGAGGAGGAAGGGTTTAAAGGACTCCACACATAGGGAATTGAAAAGCTCCCCGGCAAAGACGAGAAAAGCATGTTTTAAAATACAGAATTACACAGCGCCAAATACAGAAACTCCTGTGATCGTGTATAAGTGTTAAGTTTAGTCTTCCTCTGCCTCTCAGGGCTGAGGCGGCCTAGAGACAACTGGAGGAAGCCCTCGTCTGCTCTTCCACTTGATTTTAGGAAGAAGCCCTCTTCTACAGTAAAGAAATCATCTAAAATTACTAGAGAAGGACAGCTCTTCTTGCCATTGGTCTTTTGCGCCAGGGTGTATTTAAGGAAACGCAAGGGCGCGGGAACCTGTCCGGCCTTAGCGGCCGGCAGAGCTTTGAGGGCGGGTCGGAGCTAGATGGGGCGGAGACTGGGCGGAACCAGACCCAGGAGCCGCCCTTAACTCCACTGTCTGGCCCCGCGCGGACTGACTCCACTACCCTTTTTCCCCGACCCTTTCTTTATAAGTTTAGTGGGCTTAAGTGAGCGGCTGGCGAACTGGGTCGAGGACAGGACCCGAGACCTCCCGGAGGTGGCAGCCTCCGCCCAGAAAGCCCCACCCAAAGGAAGCCTCGACGCCACGGCGCCGGCAGAACCCACGCGTGATCGGGGGAGGGCGCGTGCGGCGTGACTACGCGACTCGCAGCGCGTCCCGTGACGCCATCGCGCCCGCTTTTAAAAGTTGGCGCCTGGGGCCGCCTCCCATGCTGCCCTGCGCCAACCCCTCCCCTCACCTTTCCTCCCCCGCCCTCTACTCGCCGCCCGGCTGCCCCCCCCACCCGTTCCTTCCCTTATCAGCACCCGCGGCCCCGGCAGCGCCGACGCAGGCGCACTGCACCGCGCCGCCGCCATTTTGTGTCCGAGCCTGTGGAGCGATTAAACCGTGCGCGGAGCTGCTTCTTTGGCGGTAGCGGCGGCAGCGGTAGCCAGTGCAGGCGCGCGGAGCTGGCCGGGGACGCCGGGTGGCCGGAGCGGTGAAGCGGCGGCCGAGCGGGCGCCGCGGGGGGTGTGGCGCGAAGGTAAGGGGGCCCAGGGTGGAGGAGGTTTCGCGGGCCGCCTCTAGGTGTCACGATGGGGCCGCTCCGGTCGGCGCTGGCTGCCCGGCGCCAGCGCCGCCGCCGGGGGGTGTTTGTCTCCCTCTACCGTCCCTGCTGCGGCGCGGCCGCCGCCATTGCCCGCTCTGTCGCGGCCCGCCGCCCCCCCCTCCACGCCCGCCCTCTAGGCCTTCCTTCTGCTAGCTTGGTAGGCCTCGGGAGACGGTGGCGGCGACGACGGAGGCCCGCGCGCCCGGAGACTCCATTTTCCTTCCTTTGTCTCTGCCCTCGAGGCCGGCTCTTGGCCCGGCTGATCTCCCGGCCGCGGCCCGCCCTCTGCCCTCCGCCCCTCCCGCGGCAAGTGGCTCGGGTTGGGGCTTCATCTGCGCGCCCTGGCTTCCGCGCCTGCCTCGCTCAAGAATCAGGGCCCTCTGCCGCCGCCGCGCGCTGCCGGGTCCCAGCGTTCTGTGGGTGTCGGACCCCATAAAACGCGTCTCGAGCTGCCCATCCTCCAGCCCGCTCGGTCCCAGAACCTACCCGGCCGCCCTGTGTGCGTTCCCCGCCACTCACTACTCGGCGGTTGCTCCCAGTCTGCGCGTCGCCGCCGCTGGTCTCCGTCTCCGCCGAGTGGCGCAGGCGGCGCTGCTGCGGCTGCGAGCAGAGGGACCCCAGAGTTGCCGAGAGCTCCCTCTGCAAGGCTGGCTGAGCTGCTCGCGCCTCTACGCCGACCCAGCGGGCGGGGGGACGCGCGCTCGCCGCCCCCGCTGGGCCTCGCTGCGCCCCTAAACTCACACCAGGGCTCCCCGTCTCGACCCTAACAGGGCGGACTCCCACGGTGCACGGAAAAGACCTGAGTTTCGACCTTGTAATTTTTCTATTGCCAGGCTTGTACTGTTACCGCTTTGGATTGGTAGCAGCCTGACTTTATGTGCTCAGAGATCTCAAAGGGACTGAAACTTAATTTCACCTCAATTTAAAGTGACGTGACAAACACCTGAATTCAGGAGTACGGGCTGTCTACTCTGGTTCATTCCATTCTCGAGTTTCCTTCCTACTTAAAAATGTTCCAACGCTAGCTAACTTCGTACACTATTTAGTACCTGATGCTCTAGGGCTAAGGAAAGATATTTCAGACCCCGGGATTGTGTAATCCGATCTAAAGCGCCAGTAGGGCAGAGTGAATTTATTCTAGACTCACTGGTAATTTGCCCATACGCCGAAATGTGAGGGTTGATGTTGTAATTGAATCCTGGGTCACTCGCTGCAGATGGTTTATAAATATCTATGTCTAATATAACTACTCTTAAGTAGCTGACTTCCTGTATCCCTCAGTTGAGCATTAAATAAACATGTACGTACTGACTCTTCATCAACTGGGAAAGTTAAAATTCATATCCTGCATGGGCAGAAAAAGTTAAAACGGCACACGTTTAAATTTACTCAGTCTTAACTCCTTGCATGATTAAAAAGGTTGTTGAATCACTAGTTTTATTTTGTCCCCAGATACTCTAGCATCTTAGTGTAGTACCTTGGAACAGTTGATATATCAACTTGGATTCCGTCAGTTTTTTAATCTGCATTGACTTTTTTTTTTTTTTTTTTTTTTTTTTTTTTTTTTTTTTTTTTTTTTTTTTTTTTTTTTTTTTGCTTTTTGGAGACAGGGTCTCACTTTGTAGTTCAGGCTGGCCCTGAGCTCACTATGGTGCCCAGGTAAGCCGCCGCGAACTCAGCAATCCTCCTGTCTCTGCCTCCCGAGTTGCATTGACTTTTTTTAAGTTTTAAGACAGGGTCTTGCTAAGCTACTAAATTGCCCAGGATGGGCTCTTAACTTGGATCCTCCTGCTTCAGCTTCCCAGGGTACTGGGATTGCATATATGCCCCACCACGTCTGGCTGGTTTGACATATTAAAGAATGTTAACTGTTTTGCATTTATGAGGAAATTAAAACATGCTGATCCTAAACAGCTTTGTTGGGTCCACTATATGCAGTTTCAGTCTGTAGATTCTGGAAGTGATCTGTGTCCATATGCAAGTTTTTTCAACATTCCCTTTTTGAACCCAACAAAATGTACCTGATCTCCCTCCCCCCTGATAAAACTGCACAAAATAACTAAATGAAGTAGTGATGGAATTATCAGGCTTGGGGATAGAGGTGCCTTTATATATTTGTCCATTTGTGTAATTTTTTTTTTTTTTTTTTTTTGAGACAGGGTCTCACTTTGTAGTTCAGGCTGGCCCTGAGCTCACTATGTAGCCCAGGCAAGCTTTGAACTCAGCAATCCGCCTGTCTCTGCCTCCCGAGTGCTGGGATTACAGGCGTGAGCCACCACGCCCGGCACTGTGGTATGTGGTATTGATGGCTGGTGGGCGTGAGTCTCCACGCCCAGCATTGTATGTGGTTACCGGGGATTGAACTCAGGACCTTGCACTTGCGAGGCAGGTGCCAGAACCACTGAGCTAACCCTCCAGCCCTGTAATTTGTATTTTTGATTGGATCCCTCCTCCCTACCAGCGATGGAACTCAGGACCTTGTGCTTGTGAGGCAGGCACAGGGCCACTGAGCTAAATCCCTGGTCCATTTGTTGTGCGGTCATTTTCAATTTTTCTTTGAAAATTGTAGATGGAAAGTGGCAAATATTTATTAAAATAAACTTTACAAAAGTTAAAAGAATACAGCAGGTCTGTAATTGAGCCAGAACTAAAGCTTGTTTTCCGAGGTTAACATTACTCCATTAACTATACTTTTTGAATAAGTTGTTCTGTATGTGCTCATCTGCTTCTTGGTCCTGTACATCACTTTTGTTTTTGTGCTATTGGAGAGTGAACCCAAATCTTGCCCTGAGCTGCATCTACAACCCTCTTTATTTTCAGTTTGCCCAAGCTAGACTCAAACTTGACATCTTCCTGTTTTAGCCTCTAAGGGTGCTGGAATTACAGGTACATAGCATCATGCCTGGCTCATTTATGGTGTTTTAAATAGTATAAAATTTGTCCTCACTGTCCTTTGATTTTTTTTTTATATTCTTTTCTTTTTGAGACAGTCTCGCTTTGTAGCTCAGGTTGGCTTTGAGCTCACTATGTAGCCCAGGCAAGCCTGGAACTCAGCAATCCTCCTGTCTCTGCCTCCTGTGTGCTGGATGACAGGCGTGAGCCACCATGCCTGGCACTGTGGTATGTGGTATTGATTGCTGGTGGGCGTGAGTCTCCACACCCAGCATTGTATGTGGTTACCGGGATCGAACTCAGGACCTTGCGCTTGAGGCAGGCGCCGGAACCACTGAGCTAACCCTCCCGGCCCTGTCTTTTGATATTCTTGTATGCTGGTAAACATACTGTTTTTATTGGAAAACAGTAGAGAAAATAAATTGAGAATGAAAGGGTAAGGTAATTTTACTAAAAGGAATTTAAGTAACTATAAAAAATACTGTAAGAATGTTTGCCTACATTAAAAAAAAATGCTTAAGAACAGTTGCAACAGTTAACCGTAACCCATTCAACCCATATTTTTTTTAATAAACCCATAGTTTTAAAAAATTATGTAATGCCAGTTTTCCTGGATGTATTTTTTTAAAAAGATGCACTCGAATTTTAAGAATTTTAGGATTTTGTTGTTAAAAGACATTGAGAAATGAGGGCAACCACCTGGGATTTCTCTGAGTGGCTTATGGAGTTCCTTGGCAGAGGCCACCTGTGAATAAGACCCTAGGGAAAAGTCTTGTGGCAGAGTTCTGCCTAGTAATTTTTTTTTTCTGCCTAGTAATTTTTAGTTTTTTTTTTTGTTTTTAGGTTTTTTTGAAACCTAGTCTTGCTCTAATTTAGGCTGGCCTTGAACTCACTGTGTAGCCCAGGCTGGCCTCAAACTCAACACTCCTGCCTCAGCCTCCTAAATGCTGAGATTACAGAGAAGTAGAACCCTACTGAAGCACGATTTTTCCGCAGAATGTCACCTCTGAAGACTGTTGAAAGTTGCTGCTGCTGGCATATGGTCCCCTCCCCTCCCCTCTCTTCCCCTTTGTTCCCCTCTCTTCCCCTCTCTTCTCAGGATCAATCTCAGGACCTTGTGGTTGCCAGACAGGCAAGGCACCACTTAGCTACATCCCCGGCCCTGCTCATATTTTATAGGTTCCATCTCATTTTTACTTTTTTTTTTTTTTTTTTGCGGTACTATGGATTGAACCCGGGCTCTTGTGCATCCAAGGTTGGTGCGGTACCACTTGAGCTAAATCCCCAGCCCTTCCATCTCATTTTTAAAATCAGAAATATAGCTAGAGTATCTGTTTATTTGCTTGAATTGGCTTCAGATGACTTTCAGCTGTCTTGCTAAAAATTAAATTTTTCATAACATGAATTGTGGTGCATGCTATAATCCTAATCTCTATGGCACTGAGGCAGGATTGCAAATTCTGGGCCACCCTGGGGTATATAGTGAGACTGTCTGAAAAACAAAACAGAGCCAGACATGGTGACTCCTGCCTGTAATCTCAGCAATTGGGAAGCAGAGACAGGAGGATTACCATGAGTTTGAGGCTAGCCTGTGCTACATAGTAAGTTCAAGGTCAGCCTGAACTACAAATCAAGACCCTGTCTCAAAAAACTAAAATAAAAAATTTTTAAAACCCCTTCAAGGGGCCGGAGGGTTAGCTCAGTGGTTCCGGCACCTGCCTCACCAGCGCAAGGTCCTGAGGTCGATCCCTGGTGACCACATACGATGCTGGGCGTGGAGACTCACACCAACCAGCAATCAATACCACATACCACAGTGCTGGGCGTGGTGGCTCACGCCTGTCATCCCAGCACTCAGGAGGCAGAGACAGGAGGATTGCTGAGTTCAAGGCTTGCCTGGACTACATAGCCAGCCTGAACTACAAAGCGAGACCCTGTCTCAAAAAAAAAAAAAACCCCTTCAAAATTAGATCCTTCTGAGGTGGGTGTACTGCATACCCCTGTAATTCCATCACCCTGGAAGCAGAACCTGGAGGATCTCATGAATTTGAGGATAATCTGGGCTACATAAGAAGTTCAAGGCACAGTGAACTATGTAGTGAGACTTGTCTCAAAAAAATGTCAAGAAAAATTAGATTCTTCATTACTTTTTGTTTCGTTTTGGAGACAGAGTCTTGCTGTTAGTTCAGGATGGCCTTAAACTCACTGTGTGACCCAGGCTGGTCTTGAGCTTGGAGTGATCCTTCTGCTTCAGTCTCCCCAATGCTAGGATTATAGATGTGTGCCATCACACCTGGCTAGATCCTTCTTCAACTATAGTTTGTTATAATTTAAAATTTTGGTAGGATGGTATGCCTGTTGTCCTAGCACTTGATTGCAAATTCAAGCCTTCTTCTTTTTTTTTTTTTTTTTTTTTTGGTACTTCGGTAAAAGAGACCCTGTCTCAAAAGAATTGAGTGGCAGGGCTGGAGATTTAGCTCAGTGGTTCTGGCGCCTGCCTTGCAAGAGCAAGGTCCTGAGTTCTATCCTGGTAACCACATACAATGCTGGGCGTGGTGACTCACGCCCACCAGCCATCCACTACATACCACAGTGCTGGGCGTAGTGGCTCACGCCTGTAATCCTAGCACTCAGGAGGCAGAGGCAGTAGGATTGCTGAGTTTGAGGCTTGCCTGGGCTACATAGTGAGCTCAGGGCCAGCCTGAACTACAAAGCGAGACCCTGTCTCAAAAAAAAAAAAAAAAGAATTGAGTGGCAGGGGTTGTATTTCTATGTAAAGGCCCTGGATTTGTTCTCCAGTGTATAGACAATACAACACTTTGAAAAGAAGACAGGTTTAGAAAAAATAATGGCAAATAATGCATAACTTTGGACGCCTTCTGAATATGTGGAGTTGCTGATACTGCATTTATCTTTTAGAACACCTTTAAACTTTTCTACTCCCTGTCTTATCTGCCTTGACATCTGTGTGCACTTTCTCAGTGATTCATTATTTGAGTGTAGATATATGGCATTGCGTATACACTGCTGGCATACATATATCCCAATAACAATGACCTATTTTTTTTTCCACATTTGTTACTCACATTAGAGCACCCTTAGAATTTGTAGAGGTATAAAAATCTGTTCCTTTTGAATCATGTTTATGATAGTGTAAAGGCTGCAATACCAAAGTGTTGTCTTGGAGCAAATGCATTAATTTACTTGTTAAAATTACCTCCAAGCTCAGACTTCTCTTCAGCCTAGTTTTGTGGTCTAATTGTGAGATGGATATATCCTCTTAGTTGCACCTCTTATGCCAAAT